>JAZHYW010012456.1:0-15783 GCA_037355805.1 Ixodes ricinus
AAAAAAATGCACCATATGTGGTCAACGCTGCACAAAGTCGTAGCGCGATAGGTTAAGAAACCGAATTTTGCGGTCGATTTAAAGAGCCTGGCTTCTCCTTGTATCACCCAGTAGTCTTTCCTTCTTCTCGTGTGTGCAAACAAAAGATCGTTTCGATTTAACACCCTGCACACGACTGCGTTTGGAAGAGGGACGACAGGTAGCTGTCCACATAGGCAATTTTGGATTGGTCGACATGAGTTTGGTAACTAGTTACAACTTACTCTGAAAATGTAATTAAGTTATAGTTACAGTTACTTCAAAGAAAATATATTTCAACTAAGATGGTGCTGTTCTGTCCGTCCCTACGTTTATTCTTTCTGTCTTTATTTAAGCTCTTTAGATGCTGACATTGTAACTAGTTGCAAAAAATTAGGTAACTCTAAATCATTACTTCACGGCACTGTTAAAAAAAAATCTGCCAGGCCGGCGTTTTCACAATTTTGATTCGCGCACAGATATACTCGATGAAAGAGAAATAAACTCGAACACAAGGTAAACATAAAATATCGCTCTACTGGGTGATCTGCCTGGTTGTTTTAAAGTAATTCAGACGTGACGCACGTGGTTAAAAAAAATATGACAACACTTTAGTTTTTCCCCAAGCCGAGGAAATACCGTTAGAAGACTGCTAAAAAAGAATGGTATTTCCCTCGTATTCGTTTTTCTTTTTCTGTTTTGCGGAATATAAATTCTGTTTTACGCCCCCAAAGATAACGTTCCTGGGGTACGCAATATCATGAGCCAAATTTACTTCGGCAGCCGCACAAATTGGCTCTGAATAAAAAATTTCAGTGCAGCATGAGGTAACAGAGAACTGCATTGCGTGATCAACCACGCCATACAGTGGGCTATCCACGATGCCACAAGATGGCCACGCGGCAGTATACAGAAGGCCTAGCGGCAGGTATCGCATCTGTCAGTCGCTGTTGGACCGCATAATTGTCCGTACCCTCAACACGCCGGAGCGTATACGAACTCGTGGCGGTCGCGCAAGCAGAACCGCCCCCGGCACACGTAGCAGCGTGGCAGCGCGAATTGCGGTGTATCGACTTCCTCGAAGTCCGCTGTCGGGGAATGTCGTTGTGCGCGGCGTCCCCTTTGCGCTCCAACCTGGGCGAAGGCCCCCACTGGGACCCGAGCTCGGCCAGCCTGCTGTACGTGGACGCCTTCGAAGGAGACGTGTGCAGGCTCGACGTGGCCACGGGGAAGACCAGCACCGTCCACTTCGGTCAGTGGCTCATTTCCTCACGCGCTGCTCTGCAAGGCTGCTTCGCACACTTGCCACTGCTTACGACTAGGGCTGTCGCGAACTTGTGTCGAACCTCGATTTCGACGTCGAACCTCAAGGTTCGACTGGTTCACCTAACCTTCGAATTTTCACTAAAGTTCGAAGAAGTTCGACTTGCGGACAGTGTTTCCCGGCTTCTACACGAATATTTCGAATTTTGGAAAACAAATGATTTAGAAAGTATAGTTTATTTTATATTTTATAGATGGTTACAAATTTTTACACCATATAAAAGCGAAAATATGCGCTTTTAATGCTTTCAATATTTAGTAATGTGAACCAGTGATGCCAATACACAAAAAAAATATATCATGCAACTGTCCTCCGCCAGATGGAAGCAGCTGTTTTTTCTTTTCTTTTTTAATTTTTGCGCATGCGCACAAAAGTTGAATTTAAGTCGAACCTTTGTCGAACATCACGTTGAAAGTTCGAAAAGTCGAACTTGGTGGAACTCGAACCTGGGCATGTTCGCGACAGCCCTAGTTATGACCTCTCCTCTCACGACGAGGGAGCACCCTGGCACCATCTATTAGGTAGCCGTGGACAGTGCCGGATTAAGGCATTTGAGGGCCCTGGGCTGAGGCTGTTATGAGGCCCCTACCTATGATAATAACCATAGTAGTGGTGGTGGTGGTGATGATGATTGTAGTGTTGTGTGGACGTAACGATGACGACGGGAATATGTATATTTTTGAACTTGTGAAATCTAGATATGTTTCATCGTATGGTTATTGTCTATCGTGTAAGGTCTCGCATTGAGCGGAAGCGATTGCTGATTAGAAGTACTTCGCAATAATCAATCCGCTCTAGCACTTTACAATACATAATATTTGAGGTACAAAATTGAAATCAAATAAACATTGCGGAAAATATTAGGATTCTCGTTCACATCCATCAACTTAACAACAACAACAACAACAATAACAAAACACCAAATTGCTTCGAAGTGAAAATGTTGACTCCGTTCATGAATTTGTTTGACCAGAATTACAGCTAGATTTATAGAGTAGCGATGCCCGGGCCAATTTACACAAATTGGTCACAATGTCGACTTGTAGCACAGGTGACTTCCCCTTGCTAACATGTCTGACATCATTAATCACACATGAATTGAGTTGTGCAGCTACCGAAAAGATACCTGCAAAATTCCTCATTATAATTTCGCTTCCCCTACGGTAGGTCTCGTAAATCAGAACAACTGCCACGAAAGTCTAGAGCCCTTATTCTTGTCATTGTTCCGAATGATTGGAAGTGGTTTAAATTCTAACTAGCCCTCTGTTAATTAATTACTGGTGCGAACAGTGAAGGAAGTGACATAGCCAAGAAATAAATTTCGTTGGTTGAAGCAGTCTTTATCGTGATCAAACTACTTTGTAAACGCTCTTCCAATAAAATAACTTGTTGTTGGGCTAGTTGGTGTTGACTGTATTGAACCATGGTAAAAAAACGCACGGTTGTTAAGGTTAAAACCTACGGTTAAACCGTGGTTCAAAAACCATGGTTGTTAAGTTGCTGGATGTGAACGAAGAATCCTAATATTTTCCGCAATGTTTATTTGATTTCAATTTTGTACCTCAAAATTACTATATTGTAAAGTGCTAGAGCGGTTGATTATTTGCGAAGTAGCTTCTAATCAACAATCGCTTCCGCCTCAATGCGGATCTAAACAAGGCTCGACAATAATCATACGATGAAACATATCTAGATTTCACAAGTTCAAAGGAATATACATGGATTTTACTCCAGCAAAAGTGAAAGCGCCAAAGGCAAAAAGCGGTTTTTTAAAATTGTGTAAGAGCTTAGAACTCGCTAAGTTGGCGAAGGACATTTCCAAGTGCAAAGGCGACGCATTAAGCGTGTTCTTTTCAGCCAAAACACATAAGACGGATATTCCATTCCGAGCGATTGTTAGTGAGAGAGGCACGTGGCAACTGAATGCAAGTCATTATCTGTTAAAAGTTTTGAACAGCCTTCATGTGACGGACCCTTTTCTTACCAAGAAATCAGATGAACTTGTTAGTTTCTTTGAGGGCAACCAGAACGTAGGATACGCCTTCTCTGTAGATATTGAAGATTTGTTCTATTCAGTCCCTCACCGTGAACTGTTCGAGGCAGTTAGGGCGTGCATCGATAAGAATGGTGTTATCCCCTTCCAGAACACAGCAGGAGTGACGGTTGACAATTTTTTAATCTTGCTTGAAGCGTATCTTAACAGCACGTTTATTGCTTTTAACGATCAACTTTATTTGCAGAAAAAGGGTATCTGTATCGGATCATGTGTGGCACCCGTACTTTGTAATATATTTTTAGCAACAATTGATCAGACGCTTGAGCAAGTACTCAATGATTTTAATGTTTTTAAAGTTTTTAGATACGTAGACGACTTTTTAATTGTTTTTAGAAAACAAACTTCTTTGGTGTACCAACATGGGGTGGTCTCAGTCTTAGATGCTTTTAGACGACATGGTAAGGGCCTACTTTTTACACATGAACTCCCTAACCAGGATCACCTACAGTTTTTAGACCTGAGCTTGAAGTTGCAGGAGGGACACGTGTGTTGGATGTATTCCCCACGATCCCAAAAAGCGCTCCTGCCTTATGACTCTGCGCATTCTAAGGTAGTAAAGAGAGGAATCGCAACGCTCTGCCTAGAGTCAGTTATCAAGAAGTCGTGTGCTCACCGCATGCAGGCCAGCTTCCACAACCAATTGACTAGACTATTGTCAGCGGGCTTCCCTCAAACGGTCTTGACGAGTGTGGCAGAGGCCACCCTACAGAAAGTAAAAGGTCACACAACAAGGAAATTGACGCAGTCGGCACTGAGGAATATGAGGCCAGAGGTTGTACCATATGTACACAAAATGGCGCACAACCTCAAGAAGGTTGCGAACAGGTACGGAGTACCTCTTGTGTTTTCAGCGCCAAAGAAACTCGGCCAACTTTGCCCTCGAATTGCTAAAGAAAGCAGGAACGAGCGAGGATGTGGCACGAAGCACGCCAGGCCGTACATCGAATGCGTCACAGGGGTCGTGTATGAAATCCCCCTAACGTGTGGAAAATCTTACGTTGGACAAACGGGAAGATGCACGAATGACCGTTTAAGAGAGCACGCACAAAATTTAAAGACAAATGACGGGGCACATTTGCCCGCGCACTGTAGGGCCTGCCAATGCGAGCCACGCTTCGGCGATACCAAGATTCTCGGCAGAAGCAGAATTCAGAGAGCACGCGAACTGCAAGAGGCGTATTTTATCAAGAAGAGGGGACCCCAGTGCGTCAGCGACACGTCAATAGCATTGTATAATGCTGAGATTCGTTTTTTCGATAAATATATGTAAACGGGTTTATGCTCTTGTATCTCGCGCATGTGTAGCCTGGGTGACGATAAGTGTATCAGATATATATATATATATATGTACTTCCATCTTCTTTTCCAATACAGTTGTGAGTAGCGCCCGTGTTTGTCTTCTATCTTGTGTACGTCTTTTTAGCGCTTTTAACCATGGTTCAATACGCTCTTCCAATAACTGAACCTCGTTTCGCAAAGAAACACAGACTTCCACATTTAAACCATAGGAGAAACTGCGTGCGAATCCAAGACATCGACCACTGTCTTTCGAGCACATTTGCATTCAAAGAATTTATCATGAGAATCGAGAAGATATTTTCTTTTGTATATACACGCTGTCTTTTTAAATGCAGTAATTTAGACCTCGGCAACCATCTTTGTTCTGTGACCAAAGTTAAAAAAAGAGGTTATACCTCAGAGGTTGGTGAAACCATTGCAGTATTCGTATCAGTCGCTGGAAGGAAGAGTGTTCAGTTGCACTGGCAGACCAGATATCGACTCTAGAGCACTTGCTCGCAGTCAGTGCCCATCGAAAACGACTTTTGATTGCGCTAGTTGGTTCGTAGTAGACATGATTCAAATAGCGAGAACTGAACAGGGACGAAAAAAGGCACACGTACGACAGGACAGGCGCTGACTTCCGACTAAGTTTATTGCATCCATCCAACCAAGCAATACATATTATCGCCGGCGGACATAAAAAAAAACACAAAAATGGTTATACGTTAAGATTAGATGTATACCACGCACCTATCCTTGGATAAACCTTAAAGAAAAGATAATTCTTTGTCAATGAGACACACCGACGGCTCGCTGACGCACTTGTCTCCCGCTTTTTTTTTTTATAGAAAACGCGCCTTTTGCAATTATTTTTCTCCGTCATGGCTTTTTCTCTCTTCAGGAACTTGGCCAATTTCAAAAGCGGTTTGCACCCACATCGTAACGAGGGGACGCCTCAAGAGCCGGCCCATTAAAACGCCTTGTTTGTTGGTGGCTTTAGAGAGACGGTGTCCGGAAGATTTACGGGCAACTTTTTCCTTGTTCCAAACTTATCGTTCTAGAATAAACTCTATATGGAATTTCGCGAAAAGGTTTAAAACAACATTTCGTGAACCATCTGTGTTGCTTGCTTAACGCTTGCTTAACTTCCTGCCCACAATTGTCCGTAAAACACGCCAAGGGGGCCCCAATACAAAAAGAAAAAAGCTCCATAACTGTCCTTCCATCAAGCTTCAATTAGAAAACAAAACAAAAAAAACTAAAAAGTGGCATGAGGAGACCGTGTTAAATTTTGCTGTTCTGGCATGCTCTTGTACAACGAGCCCACAAACGCCAGCTGATCTAGAGACGGGAACTTTATCTGCATACTTCTGTTTTCCCGCTGAAGAAAAAAGAAAGAGAAAGCCATTGCGCCAGAGGCTCCTGCTGGAGTGTTTCTTCTGCTCTATGTCTAAGCTTTCCTAAATAAAAAAAATAAAAAACGGCTAACATTTTTAAGCTTTCAGGGGGCCAGCATGGCCCCTGGGCAGCCTGGGGCCCAGGGCTGCAGCCCCCTTAGCCTGTACCTCTATTCGGCCCTGGCCGTGGAACATTTTCGTACATTGCCTGCCCGCGCTTCACTCTTTTATTGGCTCGAAAAACATAACGAAAAAACTTAACATGCGAATTTGCGTCATCAAATCAGGCTTCCATACACCCACCTCAATTTCGGAAAAAAGAAGAGAACAGATTAATTTTTAACTTAAAGACTGAATTTCCTTCCGGTTTGAACATGAAACTTACTTTCGGCTACTAATCATTCACCTTTCTCCTCTCCTTCCTCTTTTTTTTTGTAATTTGGTTAGTCACGCTGAGCTATAAGCTCCCCCACCCGCATTCCGCAACTTGTTGACTCCAAACCTCGCAGCCTGCTTGACGACTTCTCCTCCTCCTCTCTTTCTCCACAACGTCACATCTGTCACGTGTCGCTCTATGCCTTTTGTATATACGGTATTCTTGTTCTGTTCTGTCATCTCCTTTATCCTGAAGAAGACCGTTTGGTCGAAACGTTGTTCCCCTCCTTTCCTTTGGCACTTATCTTTCACTCCATATTCCTGACAATGTTATAACTTCAACCATTTCTTAGAGATAGCATGTACGTTTGATCTCGCAAATACTGCAAAACATTGGTTCTCAGTGAAGTGCAATTTGAACATCACACAAGCAGAGAGACAACTGACCCAAGAGTTTCTTCGACTCGGAGAAACAGATAGTTTCGGGGAACCAGTTAGTGAAGCCCTCCGCTAGCACGACTCTGGACGAGGCACTAATCATGTGCTTATGCGCGTATTACGTAAGGGATTCTCCAAACCTCGCGGCATATGGACAAACCCTTGAGCTTCTCCAGTGTCTGCTCGTCGAAAATGACAAGTTTCCCATTCAGTTCATGTCGGTAAAAGCTAAGAAAATTGCTTATTTCCGTTCAAAAAAAAAAAAATTCTGAGCCTTTGCTAATGGCAAGAAATGATTAGTAGTTTGCTATTAATGCTATAAAGCAAGCATCTACTGTTATTATTTTTTTTTGATAGCCGTTGGAAAAAGGCGATTTCAGCAGGTTTGTATCGTTATTGTATATGATAGCTACCAAAAAGAAATCACTCTGCAGCACGATTTTTTTTTATAGTTCCCAAGAAACGACAATCTTTGGCGTTGTTCTAATATATTTTTTTGTATCGGTGTAAGCTGCCAAAACTTCGTTATAAAATTAGTATTTTGAAACAGACATTTCAAGATACTTTCTTGTGTTATGGAAAATAAAACACGTGTTTACTTTTAACGATTTGTAGCTGTTCCATTTGTCATTTTGATTTCCTTTATCAAACATTTCATATAGCTCAATTTGAACTTTTGCAACGCAGCACAAAATAATTCTGGCTTAACAATATCAGCGGACGTGCCAGCACCGCATCAGTGCAGTGCAGCATGTCAGCTGACAGTACCCAAAAGGGACTATAGCCCTGCATTTTAAGCGGGCCACCGTCCCTCCAAATTTAAGAGGGAAGATATCTGAAGAATGTCCTTCTTACTCAGGGGAACTGACCTAAGGGAGACGCCGTCTCCGCTTGCTTTAAGAGGAGTGGTGTCTCACTTCACGAAATTCCTTTTAGCTGTAGCCGCATTTACATTGGACAAACAGGTCGGTGTTTCAATGAGAGAGCGCGCGAGCACAATCTGTCGGTACGAAGCAATTTGGGGGTGTCATCTTGCTGAGCACGTTAAACGATGTGGGTGCAAACCGCTTTTGAAATTGACCAAGTTCCTGAAGAGAGCAAAAGACATGACAGAGAGGAATAATTACAAAAACGTTTTCTATAAAAGAAAAGCGGGAGACAATTGTGCGTCAGCAGGCGTGCTGTTCGGTGTGTCTCATTGACAGAAGAATTATCTTTTCTTGTAAGGCTGTTCTATCTCAGAGAAGAATAGGCGCGTGAGTATACATCTAATCTTAACGTATAACCATTTTTGTGTTTTTTTTATGTCCGCCGGCGATGGTATGTATTGCTTGGTTGGATGATGCAATAAACTTAGTTGGAAGTCAGCGCCTGTCCTGTCAGTACGTGTGCCTTTTTTCGTCCCTGTTCAGTTCTCGCTATTTGAATCATGTTTAATACGAACCAACTAGCGCAATCAAAAGTCGTTTTAGAAGAAATGTCCCTCTTACTAAGTGGGACCCTGCTTAGAGTGTCTAGTTAGTACGTACGTTTGGTCTCACAAATAGCGCAAAGCCTTCGTTCTAGTGAAGTGCAATTTGAACATCCCACAAGCAGAAAGACAACTGACCGTAGATATAAAAAAAAATTAAAAAGAAACAGCATAAAAAAAAAACACAACACAAATAAAGTACGTGTTCAAACTCTTGAAAAGTTGAAAGGATTTCAGATGCAAGAATTCCTTTCTGCTTAGAAGACCTCCCAGTCTACCGCCCATAGGTTGGCAACTGCCCGTTCGCAAGTAAAGCACATCGTTGAAATTGTTTTGGGAGTCAATACGGTGCCCGTACAATGTTTACAATATTTGACATTAAATATATTTCAAGAAAATTGCGCATCCTATCGAATTTCGCTCTCACTTTCTTGATTCGGGAAGTGAACAATGTTCGCATACGTGTTGAACTGTAAAGAATTCTTGAGCACGGAATAATAAAACGCAAATTTTCGACCTTTTTTTTTTTATTCGTTGTTACAAGAGAAAAAGGGAAGTGTACGTTGCATGTTTACTCAACGGGAAGCGGTCTGACTTTGAACTGTGGCGACACAGGTTCACACTGTAGAGGCCCGAGTGTGATCTATAAAACAATCATTTGTAATTCACTAGATTCACGTATATCAGTGTTGAACTGGGCAAGTTGGTAATTGTTTTACATGATGCGAAGTGTTCCTTTTGTGGTCCACGTTTTTCGTCGTTGTTATTCCCATCGTGTTAAACTTGGAGGTGTGATATTTCCCACTCGGGTTAATGAGCGGTCACCAGACATGGAAAGTAGTTATTTTTAGACAGCCGTTCAAATGAAACCGAGGAGGACTTGTTGCACCTTTCGCAGATGGCACGGTGACGTTCGCCATTCCCTACGCGTCGAACCCGGCCCTGAACGTGATGACGCTGAACCGGGAGCTGCGTCGGTTGGACTGGACGACCGGGGACTCTGCGGTCCTGTGCCAAGTGGACGGTGACAAGCCCCGGAACCACTTCAACGACGGCAAGTGTGACGTCACGGGACGCCTGTGGGCAGGTCGGTCTTACTCTGAGAATGTTTCAAGTAGACGTGAGCTATTTATTAATAAATTAGGGTGACCAGACGTCCCGGTTTGGTCGGGACAGTCCCGGTTTAGAGGTTAATTTCTAGTCCTGTAATTCTGTCTGAATATAGCCAAATGTCTCGTTTTCGTGAGAGCCTGCTTGCGATATCGGTACCAGGCGAGTGGACGGAAACAGAAAATGATTACTCGTGACAGTTTATTAGAATAAACATCCAATGAAAATGTTCTCTCAAATAGAGTACGATTTTTAACTTTTTCTGTGACCCCACCTGGCAGGAAGTTCTGTTCGCACAGACGTGTGTACGGGGCACTTTTCTATATCACCATATTTGGCTAGCTTAGGTTTTTCAGAATGGGTACGAAATGTGCTTTTGTAATGAACTATTCAAAAAAGGTTCCAGAAAAGTGAGTTTTCACGGTGAACTGAATAGTAGCAGAGCTTTTTCATTTCTGACGCGCTTTGCCCCGCCCCCCCCCCCCCCCCACACACACACACACACTTCAACCCCTTTCCCTCCCGCCTGTCAATTCTCCTTCATGTCCCGTTTTTAACTCTGAGGAGTATGGTCACCCTATAATAAATACCCCTGGCGTTAGGGCGCAGCAAATTATGCAATATAACATCATGACAACTAATATCGGCCGGAAAAATCGACAAATTACTTTTAGTGATCTCAAATTTTCATAAAAAATGTATTTTATAGGTAAATTTTACCTCGTGAAATTTCAAGGCGTCTTTTTGCCGCGCCTTGCTGCACCTAGCGGTGATGGTGCCGTCGCTAACTCGGTCGTTTCCGTCGACGTCCGCCATTGAATTTGGCAAGTCTGGAGTACGCTTTGCAATTCACCAGGTTGAAATTCACCACTAAGTTACAGAAAGTTGCTACGAGTAGGAGCCGGTTTTTCCGGTCGAGATTAGTTCCCCTTCTCCAGGGATTTTTATCGTCATTCTTGTCCAGCTCGCTTGCACCTTTGCATTAATTGCATTATCATCATTTTCCGGTTGATCTTAAGCCAACCTGGAGATTTATGACCTATATTTGGTACCGATAACTCGTCTCATTTCTGATTATCATCCAGGTACCAGAGGCGCAGAGCTGGAGCCAGGCGTTCTGGACCTGGGCAAAGGGACTCTCTACAGCTTCGAACCGACCGATCTGAAGGCCGTCAGTCACATGGAAGGGCTGAACATCTCCAACGGCATGACCTGGTCGCCGGACAACACGACCATGTTCCTCATCGATTCGTACTGTCGGAAAATTTACTCTTTCCGGGCTTCTGCCGAGGACGGACGACTATGTGAGTGCACAAAGGCCCCGAGTTGTTTGGGAACCGCGAGTACAAAATTAGTGAGCACATTCAGCGGCAATTAATGCAAGCTGCGTAAATGTGGAAACTGTTTTATGTCGCTGAGAGCTTTTAAAATGATAGTACTGCAACGTAGTGAATGGAAAGCTCACCGTTTATTTTTATTGGACACTCGCTTTCTTTGATACGTGTTGAGAACCATGACGTGATCGTTGCATTGCACTTCTGGATGTTTAAAATTCTGAGCAGGCGATGTTCTAAATATAGCGAAAAGCGCAGTGTTACGCTACCATGTTAACTGTGTTAACTGCAGTTTCGTCTTACGCAAAGGATCCTGAAGGTCGTTGCGTTTCTCTTTGTGTACTCTGTGCATCCAATGTTCATTTTCTGTCTGCCCAGCTAACAGACAGACTTTTCTGAACTGGAACAGCCATCCATCTTACAAGGACTGCGGATACCCGGACGGAATGACGCACGATGCCCTGGGAACACTTTGGGTGGCTTGCTACGACGGAGGGAGGGTGCTCAACATTGATCCCGAAACAGGTGTGTTCCTGCACTTGCGGCATCCCCCAAACCGTCCCCTTTTACACCCCGCGTTTTTGAACAACACGGGCGCGGAATCCCAGTAATTTCAATCTACGAAAGGAGTTTCGCGAATGACTTAGTTTTCTCGCCTTCATGTGACACCGTGACCTCAACAGCGCACCCTCTGCGCAGCAACACAGCGCGGAGTCAGGAACGCGTCCCCGAACCTTCCTCGTCCGATTGCTCAGACGTCAAACGGGCATTAAGGCACCTTGGGTATTCCAACTCGGTTGGGCCTTCCGTTTCGTTGGATATTCAGACTCGTTGGACGTTCAATCTCGCCTGCAGTATGACCTATGCTGTAGAAAGCCGGCCTCGTTGAATATTCCGACTTGAACGGTGCCGTTCGAATGAACACGCAGCTAGAAAGGGATTATTTGGTCAACGAGGTGAACAGGCCGCTACACAGTTCTCTTCGACTCTGGGTTTTCGAAGGCTCCTTATCGTTGCTGTGGTCACATTCCGAAGGGAAAATATGTACATGAACGTTACTATGAAAAAAGTAAAGGATGTTTGTGGTAGTGCAGGAAACCTTCAATATGTGTACGCTTAAATATACTGAAAGTTTTAAAAAAGGTTCCCGTTTATAATGTACATAAAAGGTACGCGTTTGTATACAGTGCTGACAACAGAGCCACCCGCCACTTTCCAGGGACGCTGCTAAGACAGGTGATCATTCCTGCTGCAAGAACCACGTCATGCTGTTTCGGAGGCTCCAACTACGACGAGCTCTTCGTGACGTCAGCGTGGCGCGGACTCACCGAGGACCAGCTCAAGCGCGAGCCGCTCTCAGGATCCGTGTTCAGAGTCACCGGCCTGGGAGTTTCAGGTTGCCCCGCTTACAAGTTCAATCGCTAGGGGTCGTCGCCAGGAGTGCTGTACACAACGTCGGTGCATCTTTTACTTCGTGGGCCTTGGTTCTGGCTTCTCAGACAGACAAGAGAGCTCGATACGTTCTCAATAAACGAATAAATTGATCACAAATCAATCAGTCAATTAATTAATTAGTGTATAGCGCATGTTAGATGAATGTCCAAGCAATTCACCGAGGTAGACCAAGTTTGTGTTTTGAAGTGAAACATCCATCGCACCAGCTTCTACAGGCTACACAATCCTCCAAGCCTCAGAGCTGGCATTTTTAGAAGAAGCTTAGCTTCTTGAGTGGGACGAAAAGGACCGACGGATTGACCTACACGTTTCCACGACCTCGCGTCGCTGATTTGTTTCTTTCTTTTTATGTAAGGCTACGAGACACAATTTTCTCGGCTAGACTACGAGACCCTCGAGTCATATATTTGGAAGAAATTCCATCGCTCCGCTCATGTTGCTGCGGACCTTGGGCTGACATAGAAGCTTCCATAGAAACTCTTTGAGCTCACATAGAAGTGCTTTGATCTTTTAAACTTTTTGTGTCGTGTAACTTATATTTTTCAAGAAATATGTCGTATCTTTACTTCTTATTTCCTCGAAACGCCATGAAATGGTGGCTTTTATTGTACACACGCATTTTGTATTTTAAGTTTTCTTGTGCTTGATCATTATAGCAATTCTTCTCTCCATTGTTACTATGCATATATATACCGGGTGTTATTTTTTATTCGTAACAAATTAAAAAAGAAGAAGAAATTACTGCTACGTGAATGCCGTCTTCACTATATGTTTCTTGAGCTCGGCGGACATTCGAAGGGCGAACAACAGTCACAGTCTGGTGAGCAATTAACTAAGATTCGTTAATTAACTTTTTAATCAGTGAAAATAGACATGTGGTTCCAATTAGAAACTTGCTGAGCGTCATGCAAAGCCACTAAATCAGTAATTTTCGGAAAGACCTCGAGCGTGTGAGAAGCGCAGTCGTGCGCTAAAGTTACCACACGTGCAGCGGGTCCAGAGCTATCGCTGCGATAAGGCGCCCGCGCGATTTTTCCGTCTCTTATCATGGCCCCAGCCTTGTACCTGCTCCACGAGTGGTAACTTTAGCGCTCTATTATGCTTCCTACACACTCAAAGTATTTCTGAAAATTACTGATTTAGTAGTTTCCAATGACGCTCAGCAAGTTTTTAAATGGAACCATATGTCTATTTTCAATCATTAAAAAGTTAATTAACGAATTTTAGTCAATTACTCACCTGCAGACTGCGACGGTTGTTCGCCCCTCGAATTCCCGCCGAGCTCAAGGAACATATAGTGAAGACGGCATTCACATAGCAGTAAAGACGCCTTTTCTGAAAATCTGTTTCGGATAAAAAAAAATAAGAACACCCTGTATATATATGTACTTTTTGCAGTAAGTTATTTTTAATAATATATTTCACCTGCCTATGCGTCAGTGTGTGTATATCATTTTAAGTTTACAGTATTCAGGTATTCGTGAAATGTTGGCCGTATATGTCAGCACGTTTATTTTATTTTCATGTTTAGGGTAGCTGTAGGCTTGACCTTCTTATTCCAAGATCACGCAAGTATTTTGTTGGCTTGTGATGCGGCCGTTTCGCTGAATATTAGCTGTGCTTGTAGGCGTAATATATTAATATAATATTTTAACATATATTACATCGTATTAACCGCTGCTGCTCCCTCAAGCAGTGAAACTGCGTTATAATAAACGAAAGTAGCTTCAATTGAGCGCTCAATAAAGCAGACAAACATACAATGGCTGCGCCACCCGTTGGGCACAACTCAAGGAAACATAATGTGCCTGAACACCAAATACACGGTTTCCACAGAGATGAAGAGACATGCATGTGCTCGGATGCATTTGATGAGCTCATGTTGGAGCATAAGTGCATGTCTGACGAGAACCCTGTGTGCAAAGAAATTGCTGCAGAGTAACGCCAATTAGCATTGCTTATGTCTCGTTTCCAACATCAAATGAATGTCACAAATTTACATTCAAATGTACTAATTCACCTTACTTGTGCAACTACAGTGAAAATTGAAAAAAAAAACAAGATCGATTGGGATAAAAGGAAAAGAAGAAGCTAATATTAAGTATTTTGGCCAAACTCGACATTGAGCGCATCTTAGAGAAACACAATATCTGGCAGCTCGTAAAACTCCGAACATTTCAAATCCTGCTATGTTCGGACAATACGCGACCTAGCCCAGAGTGTGAAAACAAGAACAGAAACGGGAGAAGTGGACTAGTAGAAGTCGTGTGACACCTCGGAATAATAGCAGTGACTCGTGATTAAGGACGTCGCCAGCAGAACGTGAGGCAAGAAAAACACAAAACCTCTACTGTGACGAAGTAGAGCGGTCACGTGGGTCCAGGGGTTATAAAACGGAAGCGCTCTGTCAGTCGGTCGACACAGCTCCGAGCGCGTGATCTCAACGACGCTGCCGCAAACCCCGAGAACGTGCGTCCCCGTTGACATCCACCGACGCTCGTCACCACCTCTTCCGCAACTCGCTGCAGGATGCTCGCAAAGGTGAGGCCGTGGGGCAAATGAACAACTCCATTCTCTGCTGCAAAAACAAACAAAAAATACCAGTAAGAAAATGGAAGTGGTCAAACTGAAAATGGGAGTGACAAGTTGGTTCGATGGCAATCAGACGGCCTAAGTGGGGATTAAAGTGGCCAAGCTTGTCTAACTGGTAATCAGAGTGGCCAAGTGGGAATCGATATGGGCTAACTAGAAACCAGTCTGGTCCTACTGGCTAGCTGGAAACCAAACTGGTCTTAATAGGGACCAATCCGTTCAGGTTAGTTCAAAGTTACTCGAGTCTATTGGCGATTTTCATCACGTGTTTCGAACCTGCTTTCATGGCTTTGTCTTTCATCGCCAGGAACTGTGAATATCTGATTGGCTCGAGAAGGCTGGCGTGAGAACCTGCCGACACAGCTTTCTGTTCTAGTCGCTAGGTGCCGTCGACTTCGCTGGAGTCGCCAATACAGGGAGCCCATGTTCTGACTCTTCTATGAGAACCGCGTTTTATTATTTAGCTACTCTGGTAAGTTAGTTAAGAGGCCCGGACTTTTAATCAAGAACGAAAAAATCAGTATCCTGGAGATGGTTGAATTAGGTCATAGGGAGATGATCAATGTACACATCACGATGCATATCGTTTCGACTTGTTTTTACCTCTGTTCTCGTGCTCTAAGAGCTTTGACTTTTGTTAGTTGGTCAGCAGGCCCGTTGAGAAGGGACTTTCGGAGTTACCCTCTCTCTATACTTGTGTGAGTGAGGCTCCTTTCGTCCTGCTCACCTGCAGCTGATGTTCGTGTGCTTGGCAGCCAGCGTCTCCGCTGGAAACCGATTCTACAACCGCGGCTTTGGTCGGCTAAGCTTCGGATCGCGGCGGTTCACGACACCTGGCGGGCCCCGCCCGGACTTCTACGACACCGCCACTTACGTGCGTACACGTGGGCTATTATGCCCCCGTCCGAGCGCTTATCGCCCATGGGAAAAAT
>JAZHYW010012457.1:0-50851 GCA_037355805.1 Ixodes ricinus
TTTAAAAGGCAGAACCGCCTATTAATCACGCAGGAATAAAATACGTGCGGACTCTTTCCTGTACTTGCGAGGACCAATGAAATTATCGTATGTTTGAAAATTTTGGCGGCCTTTGTAAAGTTTCGCTAAAGAAACAATTTTCAGTTTATTTAAATATGTTGTGCATGATAATTTCACAAGACGTAAAATAGTTCTAGTTTAGAATACGCGATACTGCAATTATCGTTTCACAAACAAGGGACTACGTTTTCTCCTTGCCGTCCTCCGCGGGGTGAATTTCCCGTTCCCCGGGATGCGCGGAAGCGCACGTATCTGCGCGCACATGGCGTCGGTGTTGATCATCGACGTGGACGGCGTGGTGAAAGCTCATCGTTCCGCGTAAAAGCGCTATCCTTGACTGTGAATTTTCGTCGTGTGTCGTTATGATAACCCAGCACGTACTAGAAGGAAGACCCACCTACTCGTGCGGCGATGCCGTGGCGGCACTCTCAAGACAGCAGAAACGCCCGTGCCGTCGTGTTTGTTTACTTCGACTACAGTGGTGCTTTCTAAGCATTTGTGTCCTCGAACATCGCCCGGATTTCTTATTTGGCGCATTTCATGCGTGTGCTCAAGTTCAAGGTATTACTGGCGCGTACCGTATAAAGGACGCGAAGTTTCACGCGTTTTCATCACCGGAGAAAAGTTATTAGTGTTAGCAATCCTGAACGCTCGCAACGTCTATCTGATCACGAAATCATATTTCTACGTTGCTATATCGCTGCTAAGATTACATTGTCTTTTATAATCGTAGAAAATGCGTGTGGCGATATTTGTACTATTGCAATGTCGTGTATAGAGTCGTGATCGTCCAAGACGGCGTACGGCATCTTTTTATTTTCTTTTTTCATCCACTGTACCCTGCAAGCCTATCAAGAAAAATCAATAATAAAGCTTTAGGCTATAGAAAACTGTCTGTCTCTATTCTGTTACGGCATTGAGTAGCAGTGCGTCCCCTTTTAGAGGGGCCGCTGAAACAGCTGACGGCGACCCGCTGTGCTTGTAGTAATTTCAGGTGTGTACGCGCGGCGCAGAGCTGTCGTTCCGGTCGCTCCGGTTGCAACGGACGCAGTCGTAGGTACGCGCTCGTTGCACATGTCTGAACCAGCCTTCCCCCGTCCTCCCGAGGCGAAAGTCAACGTGGCGACATCGTTTGACATCACGTAACAGAGGTAACGCTGCGATGTCAAACGTTGGTTTGGTTACGACTTGCCCCAACCGCAAATCGAAGAACGCCCGAAAAGGTCTGCGTTTCATCGTCCTCGGAACCCGAACAGGACTCCGAAGCGCTGCTATCGTCCACATCGCACGTCGGAGTGGCGTCATAGGAAATCATCCCCAGGTCGGCTGTCCGCCGAAGAATTTCAACCTCCAACGGCATCAGGTCCTCGAGCGTAGAGAACGCCGCCATGATCGAAGCTCGAATGACAAAGAGGTTCGGCCGATGCGGCTACCTCGGGATCACTGCGCGACGGAACGTCGTCCAACGCCATTGGCCCGAGATACTTTTGATAAGCGTGCGAGGACCAATGAGAGTGGTTTCGTTTTCGGATGGATCCGAGGTTTGGCGGCCTTCAATTACATTTTATTAAAGAAATAATCACCGTATGACTATACTATTTGGTTTTTAGGGATACTTGGGGCGTCTAAATTCAGCTGTCATCATCAAAACACGAACTCAAAACTACCGGAGTGTCCTTTAAAGACAGTGCTGAAAAAAAATTTTACACTGCACTTGCAGCTCTAGCCCATCATTCACTGCCGTATCGTTTAACACAAAAAAAGAGTTGGAGTACATGTTCGTCCTGGCGTGGTAGTCTCTAATTTTGAAAGCGCATGATCGTTCCGTTTAGAAATATATTATGGTTCTTTTAAATAAAGTTTCACTGTTAATTCCAGTTTTATTTTTAAATATCAAAAAAGAAAAATTTAAACGCAATTTTTTACGGCGGGGTGTGAGAGCTTCTTAATTAAGTTCAGTCTTCATTTGAGTACAGCCGTCTCTCCGCCCATACCGTCCCAGAACGAACCTAGCAGCTCTATTTTGTATCTTTTCAAGTTTGTCTTTTGAGGAGATTTTTTGTTCCGGGTCCCAGACGGCACAGGTATATTCCAAAATCGGCCTAATACATGTTAAATACGCGGTTTCCTTTAAGTTATGGAGAGAACGTTTAATGCTTCGTTGAATAAACATCAGAGCCCTGTCAGCCTTTACAATCACATCATCCACATGTGAATTCCACGAACAATCAGTTGATATTGTGACACCTCAGTATTTATACTTAGAGTCCTTGTTTACTATATTGTTATTTATATAATACTGGGTTTCAATTTTAAAGCGCAGCTCTTAGGCGCCCGTTTCCGGATTGAGCGGCGTCGGCGTCGCCTTCGCCGTCGGCGTAACCGCGTGGTGCATGATGGGTAAATTTCCCCGCTAAATTTAGCGAAAAATTTTCCCCGCTAAATCCAGCGAAAAATTTTTCCCGCTAAATCCAGCGGAAACTATTTCCCCGCTAAATTTAGCGAAAAAATTTCCCCGCTAAATTTAGTGAAAAAATTTCCCCGCTAAATCTAGCGAAAAAAATTTCCCCGCTCGGGAAAATGTCCCCGCTAAATTCAGGGAAATTAAATCCCGCTAAATTTAGCGGGAAGCGTTCCCCACTAAATTTAGCGGAAAAAATTCCCCGCTAAATTTAGCGGAAAATTTTCCCCGCTAAATTTATCGGAAAAATTACCGCGAAATTTAGCGGAAGAATTTTCCGCTAGATTTAGCGGGGACATTTTCTGGTATAATGATGGGATAATGAACGTTCGTACGAACTGACTGTTCGTGAATTCCACGAACAGTCAGTTGATACCGTGACACCTAAGTATTTATACTTAGAGTCCTTGTTTACTATATTGTTATTTATATAATACTGGGTTTCAATTTTTTCTTCTTTTAAGTAAAACATAAATGTACACGCTTTTTGGGATATAAAGTCATTTTCCATGTAGAGCACCACGTAGTAATGCATTCTAAATCTGTTTGTAACTGGGTGGCATAATCTTTGTTACTAATTTGTCTGTACACCACGCAGTCATCGGGAAACAACCGAACACAAGATGAAATACCCAAGAAGATATCATTGATATGTATTAAGAACAAAAGTGGCCCTAAGACAGAGCCCAGTTGAGCGACATTTCCGAAATCTTGAAATCTGAGGAGCTAGTGACTCCATCTGCTCTAGCTGCCAGTTCAAACGTCTGCAAACCATGCGCTCCATCAGTTTACAGAGACAAGAAATCAGAGAAATCGGTTGGTAGGAAGAGGCCTCAGTTGTTTCTTTTGCAAATATAAGAATCGGCGTCATTGTCGATTGCCGCCAGCATTCGGGGATGTCCCCAGAGTCCCGGACGTCGCTGAGATGAGTGGGAAGTACACTCTAAGAAAAATATGACTACACTGAGTAGTCAAGATGGCGCTTTGAAGGCTTTGACTACACCAAAGGGCGAGTGACTAGCCTTTGGGCAAAGTGACGACCCTCAACCGCTGTGGAATGACCGCTTTTCTGCAGGTGACGACATGGTGGTCACTTTCGAATCCGATGTTCACGTGCAGGCAATCGTAAATTATATTAGTAACTTAAATAACTACAGAACGACTATATATTATGTTCTTCCTTAGCTTTCGTGATCCTTTAAGATCCGTCTAGATCGCAACTGTTGTGCAATTCGCGTAAATTGAGGGAATAACAAATTTTGTCTCGCGCGAGCAGCAACACTGGTTTTCGACAGCTGGGCCTGGTTGGGCATCATAGCAACAACGAGCCACCGTGCGTTTCGTTTGTCGTGAGTGTTTGCCGAAATGAGGTAAGGATATTATTTTTGCCGTATTTTATTGTAAAGAATTATTTTAAACAAAATGACTAGTTGTATATCTGATCGTATTGAGCTATGGAATAGACCTTTTCAAAAGTCAGAGTCACCTTGTGGCAGTCCCAAGAGCTCGAATATTGCCGCTCTAATAGCGGTGATAGGAGATCGTGCTCTGCTAAATCAAGCACCCTTGATTTCGTGAGTCGAAGGGGACGTAAAAGAACCAACACCTTTTGCCCTTTCTGCTCTATGCTTTCGAAGACGTTCGCATTATCTGTGTGGAGATGCTGTGTAGTGCCGCCATTAGAGCGTCGGTTTGGCTCTGTACAGGGTGGGTAGACTGACTTTCGGGAAGGTTCTATACTGAGACCGAGGATCGACAGGATAAACACGCTCATAGGTAAGTGACTGTGTCGCCCGTACTGTTTTCCTCAATCTAGGACTGGTTGATTTTCTGAGCTGCACCGGTCGTGGTAGTGATCTTCCAGCTGTACGTACGTAGCGCGTGAACTTTCCGATTCAGAAGCGTGTTGCAGTTCAGTGTCAGTGTCAGTGCCAGTGGCAGCTCGAGCCCGAACTCGCGCCTCTTTTGTCGTTCGTGTTCTTCAGTTTTGATGTTCTGCTCTACGATTAATTAAACCTAAACCTAAAAGTCAATCACCTCTACCTCGTCTCTAGTCAGGGCACCCCATAGCCTGGCCGTTCTACCGGCCATTTCTGGATGTCTCCTGCTGCCAAGTATAGCAGCCTGATCGTGAAAGAATCCACATCGTCGCCTCTCCACCAGAGAATCACTAAATTTTGGTGCGTCAGCTACCACTACATTTCCGTGCGTCAGCCACCACTACACTTTAGTGCGTCGGCCACTACTACGTTTTGGTGCGTCGGCCCATTCCGTTATTTATACTGTTTAACTCTTTCCTGGACAGAAAAAGAGCCCCTGCGGTTTTTTACGACGTTCTTGCGCTCGTCCTCGTTCAGTTTTTTTAGGGCAGTATGTAAGCTCCTGAGGTTCTTTGCAGTGTTCCAACGCTTGGGTTCCTTCAGTTTACCCGTCTGCCCAGCAAGACCTGGCCTTTCAAACCGTCTGATTTTGACCCAGTTTTGAACTTTACGAAATTTCATTGCATTGAGACATGCTTCCCTATACTCCGTTCACCCCTAAGCTGAGACAGCAGTGGGAACTACGTGCCTGCAGAACCAATCAACCACCACCCTTTCATCACCTGACCCAGTCCTCGTCGTGTGGGTATGAGCGGGAGCGTGATCACGTGGCGAAAGAGGGATGTATGACCGGTCCTTTGAGGACGTAGCTTCCACCGCAGTCTCGGCTTAAAAGTGAATGGAATATAGTCAGCGCGCAAGATGTCCGCCCAGCTCCGGCCTCCCGAGGTGTTGGTGTTTATAAGACGGCCGCTGTCTTAATCGGTCTCCTCGGTCGAGACCCTATGGCGAAGAACCAGCGTGCACCAGCACGCGACACGAAGCATCATCGACGGCTGCCCGTACGCGGAGGGGCTAGCACCTCCTTCGTTCTCAACGGGTGCTTTCGGTGAATTGCAGTGCTGTGAAATTAATTGTTTCTCTTTCGGTGTTTTCTTCTCAAAAAAGTTTTCATCATAAACGCCTGTGACCCCAACATCAGCTGTTAAGCCGACATTTTCCTCCAACTGCAACTCTCTCAAATATTGCTAACTTTTCACGGATATGAAGTTTTTTTCAATATCATTTCTCATTGACTTCTTCTGTGTATTGGAAGATAAGTGTCGTGTTCTGGTGCTTTTTATTATTGTAGCCTCTCTGTAGCTAATGTTAAAAAATATATTAAGAAAGGAAGAGCAGTAGTTTTTTTCTGCTTTAAAGGGGTACGGAAGGGAAATTTTAACGCCTATTTCTTCGTGTAGATGTGATCTCCTTCATGACAGCAGCTCACAAACAGCAGTCTTTTGTCCGTAAACGCAATAAAAGCAATTTTAAATCTAATAAGACGATTTCCCAATACCACCTTGTAGTTGGGGTTTCGAGCTTCGTTGCAATGTCTCACGTCACGGGCCCATCAGGAGCTACGCCACGGTGCGGCGTGACCGATCGAGTCGTGCAGGAGCGAGCGGCGCTTGGTGAACCTTTCAGGTCTAGTACACCATACCTCGGGCATTCCCACTTGGCAGGATTGTAACGCGCTGGTGATAAAGCAGGCGGCACGCTAGTGACGACGATCGTAATTACTGTACCCTTGGCCGTGTATGGGCATGTGACGTTGCGAGCTTGACGTCAAGGGCAAATATCCCGAGATACGTCGAGCTCGCCAGAATCCGTTGGTTGGAACAAAAATATAGCCGCCTGCTGAAAATACAAGCGTGTGATTATCATTTCCGGATATCCTGGATCATATGTCACCCATTTCGAAGTGTTCCCGGATATTTCAAGTTTTCATTTTGTACCCCCTTAGTGTCTTTGTCGAGGTTTTGTTGAAAAAAATAAATAAGGAAGGTAAAATGTCATAACTGACTTCTACTAGTTTGTTACGTCACCACGGAAACTATTTGTGCTATTATGAGCGCAAACTCTAGCCCGAGCTCGGGCCTCTTTTGCTCTTCTTGTTCTTCAGTTGTGATGTTCTGCTTTCTAATTAATTAAACCTAAACTTAAAAGTCAACCACCTCTGCTTTGTTGCCAGCAGGGTCCGCGTTGACTGTTAACCCCGGCCACCACTCGTCTCCCGTCAGGGTACCCCATCACCTGGCAGCTCTAACGGCCCTTTTTAGATGTCTCCTGCTGCCAAGGAGCAGCCTGATCGTTGAACCCCCGAACCACCATCGCTGTTGCCTCTCCGTCAAAAAATTATTACGGTCAGTCTGGTCCACTTGTGGGGAAGCCGTGTCCAGAGCTGATCCACATGCTGTTGGGGCTATCTTCTTGGGGGGCCTACTGCTGTCATTTGTATACCATCAAGTGAGCAGACAACTTCAGGAATCCACCATAGCCAGAAACTGCGCGCCCACACACTCTGTCCCACACCTAAAGAAGGGTTGCCTCCCTCGTGCGGGGACGAGTCCAAATGCATAAGACAAAAATCAGCCTGGGATCAGGTGCGGTATCCGAATAACAGTACAGAGGAGTACTTCCTATCTTTTGCTGAGGTTCTGTAGCAGCGGAAAGCGGAACTTTAGTAACAGATGGGAAGTGCTTGCAAACCTGGTTCCAAGACTACATTGGTCCCTCGACTCACACGGGAAAGCATGCCACCAGCGGTTGACCACTCAAGCACTGAATTTAAGGGGGAAAAAGAACGAATTGAACAACACAAGACTAAGAATTATGTTACCTTCAGCCGATTACTGACTTGGAATGCAGATTTTGTTGTAACTTTTGCTGATATTAATCACGCGGAACGAAGATGGGGCAACAGGGCTTGAGTAAGCTTATCACTGTGTGAATTTGAAACCGACACTGATCGGGAGCCTGCCGTGCGGTGTTACTTTAGCCGATTACTTTTATATCATGTTGGCCTTCGAAGCAAGGACTCAAACCGAAAAAATATAACGTTTCGGTTACGGTTACGGTTACCGCTTCTTGTTGATAACGGTTTCGTTTCGGTTTTTTACGGTTTATTTTTCACGGTTTCGGTTACCGGTTACACGTTCCTAAAAACCGGTTTATTTCGGTTTTTCAATAATATTTTAATTTAAATGCTAGACAGCTGTTTTATAATAAATGGTATATAATAGTCTCAGATATCCAACAACATGAAATTCAAGAAACTTAGAAACGTCTTAATACTTTTAATTGGTCAAAACTAGCACGCGTTTCTAGCTCCAATGCTTGTTCATTACATCTACTTACATTAGATAGTTTGATACCCGGTTACTTCCGCTTCTCGGGAATCATCGCATTCTATAATTTTGAAAATGAAAATCAACATTCCTACTTTGTTGTTCGGCAGCGTTTGTAAAAAAGTTACACCATCTTCCCGAGGGAACCATAGGGTGATGCGGAGCATCGCGGATCGTAATTAATTTATTCCTTCTTGACTGATTTCTTTTGGCCGGCCGGATTTGGGCTGCGGTGGACGCGAGCGGCCGAGAAACGCTAGCACACGACAGCCGCAGAGTTGCGGGGAAAGCCCACCCCACTGGAAAGCCCTGGCGTGGCGCTGCGACCCGCGCGCCCAAAACTATCCTCCTCCTTTCACTCCTCCGGTGGAACGCGCGCAGCGCGCTACGCTGCTTATATTCACACTTGAAGGAGAGGAGACTAGAGGAGGAGAGTTGCGCATGCGCGCGCGGTGTGAGTAGAAGCGAACGCACGCGAAGTGCACGCAGCTGGTAGAGAGAGAGCGCGGAGAGAGTAACGCGCAGCTGCTGGAGAGAGGGAAGGAGGAGAGTTGTGCATGCGTAGTGTGAGTGCGGACGACGCCGACGCCGCGGGACATAGACCCGAGCAAGAGATGCTCCGCATCTAAAACCCTAAGAAAGTTCCCATTGTGTGCTGGAAAAAAAACATCCTAACCTTCTCGTCGCTATCGTTGATTTCAACCTAACACATGCAGACGAGTCTTCGCCCACTCTGAAGGAAGGAGCAGAACTATAGTCATTCTTTAGTAAAATACTGCTAAGTGAAATAAAGTAATAAAATTGAGAGCTGGGTATAGTTGGTGAAAGTCAAACATAATGTAAATGCAATAGCGCAAAACAAGAAAGACTAAGGAGAGGAACGAACAACACAGAATGCTGTAAAAATATGTCATATGTTGTTCGTTCCTTTCCCTAGTCTTCGTTGTTGTGATATACCTATGTCATGTTTGCTATTTCCAAGCAATTGCCTATGGTTATCGCAGCACACGTCTCTCGCTGGCCGATCCTGTGATCGGCCAGGGAGAACGCATAGGCAGATGCCTCTGGAGTCGGTTTTGGAGTACTTGTGGGGGACTGTGCGCAGGCAATCACAGCCCCTCTGCCGATGCCAATATACCACTGGGAAGGACTCGCCATGCTCTGATGCGCGTGCATTAGCAAGAAAAGGGACTCTTCTACACACGGACAACACAGCTTCGGGTCTAGCGCTGCACCGCGGCCATGGACGAGCTTTGCCTTGGGATATTGCCAGTGCCGTCTCTCTTCTTTCTCTTAATGAAGGTATGTCAATAAAATGGGTACCGTCGGTCATGAGCCCCGTCGACCTGCCGTTGCGCGCTTGACACTTGATGGCGAGCCGGCGGGCCATCGAGTCCTCACGCTCTCGGCGCGAGACATACTTTCCTTCTCGTGCTGAGGGCGGCGGAAGGATCGAGGAAACATCCGAAGGGTTTCCCGAGGTTTCAATAAATGCCAATAAAAGAATTAATGAAGAAAAATGGCACTGGCAATAGCCCCAAGGCAAACCTCGTCCATGGCCGCGGCGCAGCGCGAGAGCCAAAGCTCTGTTCTCCGTGTGAAGAAGACTCCTTTTCTCGGCAATACACGCGCACCACAACATGGCGAGTCCTTCCCGGAGGTATATTGGCCTCGGCAGAGGGGCGATGCTTGCTTGCGCACAGTTCCGAACATCTACGCCGTAACCGACTCCGGAGGCATCTGCCCATGCGCTGTTGGGTAGCGGGGCGAAGGTGGAGTGGTTTGCAGTGCGGCAAAGTCGGCAAACACGCAGAAGAAAGGGAAGCCAGTTGAGTGAAAGGGGAATTTGGTTTGATACTTTGTCAAACAGGGGACGAAGAAGAAAAAACAAACAAACACAGAGCCATAGAGAGAAAAGTAAACTGCCAAGTAGCCCGCCGCCCCCTGGAGCGCCTTGAGGGAAGCGGACGCTCCAGCGAGCGAGGAATGGCTCGGAGCCGTTTTGGCGTGTGCGAAATGGTGTCCTCGGCTGTGTTGAGCCTGAACCACCGCGGCCTGAACCCAAGAAAATTCATGTGTCACGTGGGCTCTGCTCGTGTCACTTAGGTTTAAGCGAAACCCCCATCGCAACAAGTCCTCCACGAGGAGGAGCACCGTAGACGTCAACTTGTCTGGGTCGGGATGGGCGCACAAGAAGTTGTCTGTGGGAGACCAAGCCCGAGTCCACGGGCGCGCATTTCCCTGGAAATGGCTGTTGCCAAGAGCTGCATGTAAAACGGCACCGGGCGTATCACGAAGGGCAGACTGCAAAAACGGCAGAAACGGCGGCCTAGTCTAGATGTGGTCAGGTTACGGGAGGAGGATGAAGCGTGATATTGCCGCGCGCGCAGCTTGCCAAGTAGGCAGCGCGCGTGGCCTAACGGTATAGCGACTGCCTCCCACGCGAAAAGCCAGGGTTCGATTCCTGGCCGCGGGGATTCCTTTTGTTGACATCTAATGTGATGTTCTAGTAAATTCGAGAACCGCCTTGCTAATTCGAGGTTAGAATGTTCTACGAACGGAACCTTCTACGCCGAATGTTCCGGAAGCCCACGCGTGTACAAAAGGGGCTCCGCCTGGCACGCTGAGTCAGTTCTCGGCCCAGCGTTCGATCTTGTTGCTTCGCCGCCTTCGACGCCCGCGACGCTCTCTTGTTATCTTTCTTTTCCCGTTTATTTTTGGGCACAAGTTCACCCCATTAAACGTTCAGTTTATTTAGTCATTCGCCGCCTCATCACTTGTCATTCGTGACATTTAGGTACGCCGGAATATCAGAAGACCTCTCTTCGTGGCTACCCAAGATCAACGCCGCCTCCGCAGTTCGACATCGACCCAACCCTGCCTAGCCCACAACGACAACAACTCAGTGACCTCGCCGAGTTCAACAAGTGCTTCTCCACGTCGTCAAAGCTGCGCCAAACGACCGTTGCGAAACATCGACTTCTTACTGAAGACGACGCGCTTCCTGTTCATCGGTCGCCGTACCGTGTCTCTGTAAAAGAGAGAGAAGTCATCCAGAAGCAGGTCCAAGAAATGCTCGATGACGACATCGTCCAGCCCTCAAAGAGTCCGTGGGCTTCACCGGTAGTGCTGGTGAAAAGAAAGACGGGACTCTTCGGTTCTGCGTGGACTATCGCCGACTGAACGCCGTAACAAAAAAGGACGTCTACCCGCTGCCACGGATGGACGACACTCTGGACCGGCTGCGCCACGCCCAATACTTTTCGTCGATGGACCTGAAGAGTGGGTACTGGCAATCGAGGTCGACGAACGCGATCGTGAAAAGACTGCCTTTGTCACGCCGGACGGGCTGTACGAATTTAAAGTGATGCCGTTCGGACTGTGCACAGCACCGGCGACATTTCAGCGCGTAATGGACACCGTTCTTTCCGGCTTGAAATGGAAAACCTGTCTCGTCTATCTCGACGACGTCGTGGTATTCGCAAGCAACTTCGACGAGCACCTGAGACGTTTGCGAGCCGTGCTTCAGGCTATCCAGAATGCCGGACTGACACTGAAGCCGTCAAAATGTCGGTTCGCTTATGGCGAGCTCAAATCCCTGGGCCATGTCGTGAGTGCTCAAGGTGTAAGTCCTGACCCTGCGAAGACATCCGGCTGTCGCCGAATTTCCGAAGCCATGAGACAAAAAAGCCGTGCGAAGATTTATTGGGCTGTGCGCTTACTACAGACGTTTCGTTCGTGATTTTCCAAGATTTCTGCACCGCTCACGCATCTGACGAAGGACGACGTGAACTTCCAGTGGGGGGAGGAACAATAACAAGCGTTCAACGAACTGAAGGAAGACTCCAGTCGCCCCCTATCCTCGGACACTTCGATTCATCAGCGGAAACGGAGGTTCCACACAGGCGCCAGCAACGCCGGACTGGGCGCTGTGCTCGTCCAAAAACAAGACGGAGCAGAGAGGGTGATCGCTTACGCAAGCCGGGCACTGTCCAAGGCAGAGAAAAATTATTCAACGACCGACAAGGAATGTCTCGCTGTCGTCTGGGCGTTAACCAAGTTCCGCCCGTACCTGTACGGCATCCCGTTCCGCGTCGTCACGGACCACCACGCTCTCTGCTGGCTCGCCAACCTCAAGGACCCGTCAGGACGCCTCGCTCGCTGGAGCCTTCGACTGCAAGAATTCGACGTGACCATTGTGCACAAGTCTGGCCGCAAGCATAATGACGCCGATTGTTATGTCTAGGGCCCCAGTCGAATCTCCTCCCGACAGCACCGACGACGACGATGACGCCCGTTTTCTCGGAGCAATTACAGATACCGACATGGGAGTACTTCAACAAGACGACCCCGAACTTCGCGCCGTGATCGACCACCTCGAAGGTCAAGGAAGTTCCGTGCCGCGATTCCTGGCCCGAGACTTGTCAAGCTTTGGTCTGCGGCATGCGTACTCTTCAAGAAGAACTTCGGAACGAGCAACCCTGCCTGGCTGCTGGTTGTTCCTGCCAGCCTGCGAGAAGAAATATCTTCAAGCATGCCACGACGACCCGACGGCAGGACACCTTGGCTAGAGCAGGACGCTCGCCCGGATTCGTGACAAGTACTATTGGCCGAGACTCCCGAAAACCGTCCACTCGTATACACGGTCATGCCATGAGTGCCAACGACGTAAGAAGCCTCCGACGAAACCAGCAGGACTCCTGCAGCCGATATCAGCCCCGACTACGCCCTTCCAACAGGTCGGGATGGATTTCACTTGGCGTCGGACGGACGGACGGATGGACGGACGGACATGGCTAGACCCTAAAAAGCTTCGCCCCCAAAAAAGGAAAAAAAAATTACACCATCTTCCCGAGGGGAACCATGGGGTGATGCGGAGCATCGCGGATCGTTATTAAGGGTGTTATTAACGGTGTTAGTAACCTTGTTAGTAACGTTGTTAATTTGCGTGTTATTACGTTGTTAACTTGCGAATGGACGCCGCTTCTCGTCGCCGTAGTTCAGGGTCTGCCGCTCGATTCAAGCGTTTGCGCTCAGCGTCGCGTGCCCTTCTGCTGCAGCAGCTTTGTCTTCAGTGGACGTAGCGTTGCTGCTAGTTTGTGGGGTGGCGCTGACCGCTTGCTTGCGCCAACCCACTAACTGACGGGACTGTTGCTTCCATCACACTTCATCGGAAGAACGGAGTGAAGTGGAGTCAACAGCGCTGAACTGAACGCGCGCAGCGCGCTACCGCTGCTTATATTCACACTTGAAGGAGAGGAGACTAGAGGAGGAGAGTTGCGCATGCGCGCGCGGTGTAGTAGAAGCGAACGCACGCGAAGTGCACGCAGCTGGTAGATAGAGAGAGCGAAGAGAGTAACACGCAGCTGTTGGAGAGAGGGAAGGAGGAGAGTTGCGCATGCGTAGTGTGAGTACGGACTACGACGCCGACGCCGCGGGACATAGACCCGAGCAAGAGATGCTCGGCATCTAAAAAAACTCGTAAACCCTTTGAACGTTTTCTCGTTCCTTCCGCCGCTCTCAGCCCGAGCATGCATATAATATATACAGGGTGTTTCTTTTTTTTCTTGCAGATTTGTTTAAAAAAAAAAGCTATAAAAGCTACACTTATGCGGTTTGTGCGAGTGAGTTATACGCCGAGGGGAGATCATGTGGGTGACTAATCTTTGGGATAAGTCGGCTAATTAATTAAAATTCACTAATTAACTTTTTAATTAGTGAATATAGACATATGGTTCCAAATAGAGACTTGCTGAGTGTCATTTAAAACCCCTCAATCAGTCAATTTCAGAAGGACTTTCAGCGCCTGAAGCGTAGTAGTGCACTAAAGTTACCACTAGTGGAGGAGGTACAAGGCTAGCAGTTTCGGTAAGGCACCCGCGCAATTTTTCCGTCTCTTATCTAGCTCCAGCCTTGTACCTGCTCCACGAGTGGTAACTTCAGCGCACTACTTCGCTTCTCACGCGCTCAAGGCCTTTCTAAAAATTACTGATTTAGAGGTTTTGGACGACGCTTAGCAAGTTTGTAAGTGGGACCATATGTCTATTTTCACTAATTAGTGAATTTGAATTAATTAGCCGACTTATCGCAAAGATTAGCCACCCATAATGTCCCCTTGGGCGTATAAATCACTCTGCACAAACCGCATAAGTGTAGCTTCCACGGCTTTTTTTAAAACAAATCTGCAAGAATAAAAAGAAACACCCGGGATAATATATATGGGTGATTTCATCTCAAATCGTGCAGGCAAAAAAGATCGAACTTTTAATTTCGCTGAAAAAAATATATGTTATGGCGTCGTCTCTAAAAACGCAGTTGCCGCAAACCGCAAGTTCGTTGGATTTTTCATTCTCGACTTACGAATTTCAAAAGAGGCCGGGGAGGAAAGAAGTGTTTTTCACATCCGTCGTTGGTCGGATGTTTCGCTCGATCTCCCGCCGTGGATTTTCAGTCCATACTATATTAACTTTTTTCAAGCACTCTGTAAATACAGTTAAAGGGCTCTAATGCTATAAAATAATTTTAGGCGCTTTGCTTTTTTTCTGTATAAACGTCATAAACGCCCCTCGGTTAATTGTTGATAAGATTTGACAATTAAATACTTCCGACCTACTTGGGTTGAGTCGATAATTTTTATGTGTATGGAGAGCCCGAAACACGGTCGCTTATATATATTTTAAAATCAGTCAGCTGTATAAAATTCCTTTTGCGGTATGTTTGCGTTAATGTTATGCTAAAACCAAAAAATACCAATTTTGAAATCTATTTTCTAAAAAAAAATATCTTTATTTTTTTTCATTTTTTGTTAACATGTAGATATGATAGCTGTCTTCTCGAAAAGCAAGTCTAGAAAGTGTGTATTTTATTTGTATGTTTTATATTTAAGCATCAGTATCTTACAAAACGTGTTTTTACGGCTCGAAACGGGCTTGCGAATTGTGCGTCTTCACAAACTTGGAAATATTTTTGCCTTCTTTCAACGTTCTCACATAAAAATGAAATACAGTAGTTCCACCCTGTTATATCTATTGCTCATTTAAATTTTATTATAGGCGGCAAGCTACATTGGAGCAGTTCAAAAGAGAAAGCAACACTTCTTAACAGACCAGCAGGCGTCGTAAATTTTAATGTATAGAAATCGGCAGACGTCCTTCATTGGCCTATATGAACGTCCCGCCCTTTCGGAACCAGCAGATGATCACGACCTTTCGCGCTCGTTGTGTTAGATAGGACGGCCCGTGACAGTAAAGTGAGCAGCGCACCCTGTGTCGCGAGGAGTGAAACGGTACGAATGTGTTGACGCGGCGAAGCCGGGCGAACAGTGACGGCGACCCAGGTGGAGTCAGCCAGTCAGAGTATTGCAGAAGGGAAAGCAAAGGGAACTGTTGCCCGGGAGGATGAGAACACCATGGCCATGCAATATCGACGGTAAACAACAGTTCTGCCGGCCAAAACAACGCCGCGTGCGCGCGAAAACCGGCGGCGCGGGCCGAAAATCCCGCAGACGCACCACGAAGATGGGCCGGATTCGATATTGGGATGCGGGAAAATTTTGAAACCAGCCATCCGTGCACGCGTGAAACGATACCGCGTACTTTGCCCAAGCTTCGAGCGCCCCATCCTTGAAACGGCCGTGCTCTATATCTCTCGCCGCGGAGGTCGGATAGCACCGAAGGGATGTCTCTTTTCGAAACAGCAAAGCCCGGACACTAACATTAAAAACGAGCGTCTTGGTAAATATACTTCTGTTTATTCTCCCCGGAGACTAGTTGGGTCGAAGTCAGCCTCCTTGTCAACTATAACCGTTTGTGAAGAGTGGTCTTCTCCCGAGATGAAAAGTTAGCGCCGGCTGACGTGTTCTTTTGAAAAAAGGGAAGGGGAAAGAAAAAGTTTGAGTAACTGCATGCCGTAACTACCTCGAAAGCTCCTCTCACGATATAAAGCTCGAGGCATGTTACGTCTCGGTTACCTTCTCGCACATCGCTGCTCGAATCTATTCTTCACTTTGTTCCGCACAGCCACTGTTCCGCACAGCCGTCGTGGCTGTGCGGAACAGAGGAGGAAAAAGATTCGAGCATCATCTGGATGCCGTCATCCTGCCAGGCTTCAGTGTCGTGGGACTGTACTCGGCGTCGGTCAGTTAAGACTTTTTTATTAATGCGAATAGCATTCTTTGGCTACTTCACGCACTTTTCGTCTATGTATCTATCTGGCTATCTAACCTCTTACGCCGCGGGTCGATAAATAAATAAAAAAGACCGGCGCCGGCTGGGATTCGAACCGTTGACCCTTTCATCAGCAGGCAGACGCGCTAACCACAGAGCTATGAAGGCAGTCATTCAACGCACTCTAAACAGTTGTTTATATCTCTACCATAGGACGCGCTTTACAGCGCTGTCACAGCTACCGGTGCGCGCGCGTTCCATGCACGAGGGCTCATTCCGCTCTCGTAAGGCTGAGCACGGCCGCTAGCTCACCCTCTCCCGCGCTCGGGAGAGGGTGATGTAGTGGCCGTGCTCAGCCTCACGAGAGCGGAATGAGCCCTCGTGCATGGAACGCGCGCACACCGATAGCTGTGACAGCGCTGTAAAGCGCGTCCTATGGTAAAGATATAAACAACCGTTTAGAGTACCGTTGGTTGAGACTAGCTGAGACGCCAGAAAGTCTGGTTGGTACCATTTTGAGTGTTTGTGCGTATGGCGCGTGCTTTGCTCGCCTTCCTAAGTGACACAAACGCACGTGCTGGGCTGCGGAGATCGTGCGCAGGGCTGTGAAAGTGTCAACAAATTTAGAATCGCCTCAAGAGTGGGCTGGCGTATCTATACTTCATCTCACCTTAGCACGGACTAACTGCGAAGGCTGTGCAAGCGCGAGCAGCTAGCTTCGACTGCCTTGACTGGAGCACTCGCTGCACGAGCGCTCGTGCAGCCGCCGAGGCTTCATCCAAAGCAACTAGCTCGGGCTTTTGGCACGCGCGGCTAACAATAGTCCATGCTAAGGTGAGACGAGGTATAGAGTGTGCCGGCCACCTAACGAACGCGCATAACTCCGCACCGTTTGATGCTATTCGCATTAACGTAGATAATCATTCCCAAAGGATGGGTTCTGCTGATTTTTATTTCGTGTGGGTTTCTTCGCCCCGCTGAACTTTGTTTCTCGAATGCGGTGTTGCTGAACGTTTTCTTTTTTTTTTAATGTTTTCTTACTAACTGTTTGTTAGCATTGTTTAGTTGTTGGGTTTATTTCTTCATGGCGTAGCGGCCTGACGGTGCTGTAGAGAGCGTGCATTTAGTTGTGTCCCGTTTAGGGAATGCCCGGAGGAGTTGGTTTTTGTTCTTGCCGTGTGCGGCTAAGTTTTTCCGTCTTGATTATGTTTTTTGTTTTACCTTTACGTGTCGTCGACTTCTTTGTCTGGCTCTCCACCTGGCGTGGTCCACGCCAGGTGGAGAGCTCAGACCTGCCGGACTCGGGCCGAAACGTCGAAGAATAAATCGTCCGTTGTTGCTGTTTTCACCGAAGGTTTTCTTCCCAGTTAAATATATATATATATATATATATATATATATATATATATATATATATATATATATATATATATATATATATATATTATATATATATCGTTGGTTTTGATAGAACCGAATTGGATGGACATCTGAGAATTCGAACTTATTAGTTAATACCCTAAAGCCTAAAGGCGACACGTACTGAATACATGTAGTGATGTAGGAGTGTGGCAGATTTAGAAATAGAGACTTTTTTATTATAAGCACGACCACTGATTCCAACTAAGTATTCTTAATCCTAAAGTCAAATTGAACGGAAATGTATTACCAGATGCACCACTCGCTGAAAGTAACTCTGTCATATTGCCACGACATTTCAAGATCCCTCCTCCAGGCAATACTTGGGAAAAACGAATGTTTTTATTTTTCGGTTAATATCGGTTAAAACCGGTTACCGGTAGATAATTTACGGTTATGGTTACGGTTACGGTTTTTTATAAATCTCAAATAACGGTTTCGTTCCGGTTACGGTTACTGGAAAAATTTCGTTCCTAAACGGTTTTCGGTTTCGGTTACGGTTACGGTTTAAGTCCCTGCTTCGAAGCGCTAGATTAAGAGAGCTGTCTACCCTGCCAATTTATATACACAAAACACTTGTATACCAATAATACTTGCAAATACTCTTTGTATTCATCTAGTAGGCAGTGGCACTCACTTGCCTAATCCTTGTCAGAATGTAATAGGGCATATACACGAATCGGGTCGGTAGGGTGGTTCGAGTAGAGAGTCGCGGAGATGTTGTGTTGGAGTTGTTTGTGCCTTGTTGTACTGCTGACATGTATCTGCCTCTAACAGTGTTCGGTATCTTGGTTGGTGTTTGTGCTTTGTGTGTCTTGGTGTATGAGCATAGAGTAACACAGTAAACGAAAAGAGTGGCCACTCGAGCCGATTCGCGGCCCAGGATCTAGGGACTACGACGACCGTTCAGTGGCACTGCAGTCACACACCTAATTTAAACATTTATCATATTTTCACCCTTGATAAATAACTCTACTCTATAACCTAACATTTCAAAATTAATAGCAGCTCCAAACACTTTTAAACAGAACCCATCCTTTGGGAATGATTATCTACGTTAATGCGAATAGCATCAAACGGTGCGGAGTTATGCGCGTTCGTCAGGTGGCCGGCACACTCTAGATACGCCAGCCCACTCTTGAGGCGATTCTAAATTTGTTGACACTTTCACAGCCCTGCGCACGATCTCCGCAGCCCAGCACGTGCGTTTGTGTCGCTTAGGAAGGCGAGCAAAGCACGCGCCATACGCACAAACACTCAAAATGGTACCGACCAGACTTTCTGGCGTCTCAGCTAGTCTCAACCAACGGTACTCTAAACGGTTGTTTATATCTTTCCCATAGGACGCGCTTTACAGCGCTGTCACAGCTACCGGTGCGCGCGCGTTCCATGCACGAGGGCTCATTCCGCTCTCGTGAGGCTGAGCACGGCAGCTGCTCACCCTCTCCCGAGCGCGGGAGGAGGGTGAGCTAGAGGCCGTGGTGAGCCTCACGAGAGCGGAATAGCCCTCGTGCATGGAACGCGTCGCGCACGATAACAGGTCATAAACAGTGTGTTTAGAGTGCGTTGAATGACTGCCTTCATAGCTCTGTGGTTAGCGCGTCTGCCTGCTGATCAAAGGGTCAACGGTTCGAATCCCAGCCGTGCGCCGGTCTTTTTATTTATTTATCGACCCGCGGCGTAAGAGGTTAGATAGCCAGATAGATAGATAGATAGATAGATACATAGACGAAAAGTGCGTGAAGTATCCAAAGAATGCTATTCGCATTAAAACAGTTTGAACAGCTGCGGCTTTGGCTGCGGCTCAGTGGATGGCTTTGGGGCCGTCGACTCGGCGGACGGTGGCTTTCCGGTCACGTCGCGCGAAAGGTCGGTGGGGCTGCGCCTGAATGGCTCGTGCGGGCTTCTCGTCATTCTTCCGTTGTTAGAAAGGTGAGTCGTTTTACTGACACCGTATTTTGCTTGCTTTGGGCCATAGTTGGACGCACGGGCTAAAGCGCGAGCTACATGCTCTGGATGAAGCCTCGGCAGTTGCACGTGCGCCCGTGCAGCGAGAGCGCCAGTCAAGGCACTCAAGGCATAATCAATTTCATACCTCATGTGCATCGCTGTCAATGCATCGCTGTCAATGTCAAGGCTTTCGCGCCTGGCGAAAGCCAGGCGTGAAAGCCAGCGCCCTGGCTTTCGCGCCAGCAGCTTTGACAGCGTTGTACCTGGCGCCAGGTATGAAGCAGGGTACAGGTAGCCTTCATGCGCGCTTTGCTTAGGGCGAGGCCATCCTAAGCAAAGCGCGCTCACGAGAAAATACAAAGAAATGGGGTGTGACAGTAATGTGAAGGCTTTTCTTTATCACCACTCTTTATTGTCGCTTCAACAATTTTGGTTTCCAAATTGCTATGAAATGAAGGCACTAAATTCGCGTAATCTCAAATTGACTTGTGCTCTTTTCGTTTCCCAGCTGATGCCGCCAGGATGTTTGGCTACGGCAGCTACTGTTGCGTAGCCTGGTGCGGAAACAGTAATAAAACGCGCAAGAAGCCAGAAGCCAGTTCTTCCGAGTTCCACGAGACGACAGGTTGTTGGTGATTTTATTTTTGCACTCCAGAATGTCGTGCACGGTTTCTAAAAATGTTTTGCAGGATTCGATTGTGCTGGCATGTCCGTTTCGTAAATAGAAACTTGGATAAAGTTCGCTTTCATTCTCGCGTCTCCGGTGTACAGCTTGAAAAGTTCAGTGGGTAGAACTTCATTCTGGTGATGCGTTTGAGCCTTTATGTTGCATTTCATAAGATATCTGCAAGAGTAAAATTAATTTTATTGGGATTTCATTTGGCCGTGCAGACTGCACACTAGCCATTTGTTGGGATAATTTGCGGCAAGCAGGTTGCACTCTACTCCTCTACTGGTCTGTTGTAGTAACTGCTTTTTTAGATGGTCATGTCTGTTATTTCCTATTATGGTCATGTGGAATGTGTAAGTTCCCATTTTGATCTTTGTTAATACTCTCTTAGGTCACTCATCTTGGATGCAACTTCCTTTTCTTTTGGACATTGTTTCTGCTTTACACATATGTGAAGCCTGAAGGAGATTGAGATCAGCGTGTCTACCAACCTGGCAAGCCTGAAATTCTCAGGGAATTTCGGATCACCTGGGAAAGTCAGGAAATTATCAGGGAAACTGACAAAAGGTTAGCTAAATCAGGGAAAGTGGCCAGTGAAAGTGGCACGGTGTTGCGTAACGAAGCCCGGCGATCAGGTGTCGCCACGGCTCTGCTGAATAGCATTACCCAAAATGTCATCCTTCGAAGGAAGGAACAGCCAGGGAATTTTATCGAAATAGTCAAGGAAAACCTGGAAAAATCATGGACTTTGGAAGAAGTCATTTGGTAGACACCCTGTAAGATGTACTTAATTAGGCAGTGCAGATTGCATGCCAAGCCTTGGTGGAATCATTTGTGATGAGTGGGTCGCAGGTACATCGGGCACCAGTCTGCTTGTAGCAGTCTTTTGTCAGCCATTTCATGTGTGCTTTTTATGGTAGTGGTCATGTTAAAACTTACATGTTAAATGTGACATGTAAAGCGTGACATCAACATAAAACCTGCATTAGTCCGTCGGTTGGCTTTCAGTTCTTGTTATTTTGGTCAATATTGTTACTTAAATTGGCAGGAGCAAGGTATGTTTAATTGTGCAGTGCAGGCTGTGTTAGGGTTATTTAATGACTATGTCACAAACTAAGTAGGTCTATACTGGTGGTAATCTCGTTTAGGCATTTACTTGTCTATTTTTTCACATTGTGGTCATCGTGCATATCAGAATTCTTCTGCTGAACATTTCATTTGCATACAAATTGCATTAGATCAACGAGCTTTGATACTGCATGGCCAGTTTTTTTCAGTATTTGTTGCTGATGATGCATATGTTAGATATTTGTGTGCGCCTTCCATGGAACTTGCTTGAGAATACAAAACAGGCTTTCAATCCAATAGCAGTTGTAATTCCAGTTCTTTGATAAGATTTTCATGCATGCCATAATATGCTTGTCTTTTTCTGTAGGATGTACTGTTTGTGAATCCTCGATACACGGTGCTCGTGTTTTGTTGTTTTTGTAATTATATACGAGGCACAAACTGCCCATCATATTTTTTGTTGCCAAAAATAAACTTTGTTGATTACTCCCTGGTGGTGTTCTTCTGGGCAGCACAAACCTACATGGGTTCCTGGCTTGTAAAGTCAGTATTAACTGTATTTAGTATTGTCCATGAGTTGTCCACATTAGGATTCACACATACGTGTGAAGTAATTACAGCTGAAATTTGGCAGGCGGGAATAGTAGGAAAAATATAACTCGCGGCAAACCAGATGGCGCTGGCTACCGCCCAACACACTACGCCAAACTAGATATCTATTCTTCCGGAAAGTTGTTTTTATTATGACTCCATTCATTCAGTTGGGGACTACGACGGCCGCTGGGTGCGCTCCCTGCCAGCTAAATGGGCCGCTGGGGCCTATGGAAGTGTCCGCTCTTTACCTTGTGTAGATTACTCTATGGTATGAGTAATTGTCCCCTGAAATCTAGAATAAGAAGAAAGGAATTTCAATAGTTTTAGCGCCATTTACCGGTTACTACTACACTCCCTAGGTGGCGAAAGCTGCCGCTTAATTCAATAAGTGTTGAGCAGTCCTGTAGCTATAGGTTAACAAACAGCTGGCCTGCGGTACAGTGGCCTCCCTACGTCCCTGCCTCTCAGTTCGATAACAATCGTAATAATTGTGCCACTCAGCCACCTAAATGCTCGTTCTGTGTCGAAGAGCTCCGAAGTGCAGACACACACGCGCACGAATGGATAACCACGTCGGTAGAGGTAGGCCCAAACAAGAAGAGACAGAGAAAAAAATATAGTGGTAACGTTGGTGCGAGTCGAACTCCTCTCGTCGGTGTCCACGAAGGTGCCCAACAATTTATCGCCGCATGCCACAAGCATACGTTGTGTTCAATAAAGTCAGCATGCCCATTCCTCGCGTAACGATTTCTTTATTGAGCGTTCTCTGCCGGTGGTAAAAATACAGTCAACCTAGCGAGATGCCGTCGGGAGCAACCGCGGCGATTCCGGCACACACACTGCCGTCCTTACAGGATATAGGTACGATACCGGTGTCTGGGGACGGATGCTTAGAGTATCTGATAGCGCTTGGAAGACGTGGAACAGGCGTATGCGCTCTATTCTCTCTCTCGGCCGAAAAGCCGTGCTCTTCGGTAGGCCTTACCGGAGATTTCGAGCATCGCTAACCGTCCGCCATGTTACTTTATGTGTAGTCAAATTTGACTATCGGCTTTTTGACTACGTATGGGGCCGCCACTTTTACCCTAGAAATATTTATATTTGAACACCTTTTTACCACCTCGAAGGTAGTCACATATGACTACCTTTTTTCTTAGAGTGTACAAAGTGATGTTCGGTTTTGAGATTCTTTAAGGCCTGGTTCGTAATTCCGTCTGGCCCATGTGCGCCTCGTCTTCGGCAACAAGAAAGCGGCAAGGTGAGTTCAGCGAGCGTGAAGTTGTTCTTAATGCAGGCGGCTGTGCGAGATGCAATGTGAGGCTCAGGTGCAGAGGCAGCGCCCCGTGGCAGGCTGACGTTACGCGCGAACTCCTTTGCAAAAATTTCGGCCAGGCTTGACATAGTTATGTTGCTTTTAATAGCAATAGCCACAGAAAGAGAGCTAGGGGAGATGGGAGTGAGGAAGCATTTTACTCTTTTCCAGGGAGTTTGAGACCTCGAGTCTGTGTTTAGGGAATCACTCCGTTGATGCCATTGCGTTCTTACGAGCCAAACCGTGTGTCTTCGGAGCACAGCCTCTATTTGCCTTGATACGGTTTAGTCTTCCGCCTTCTCTGTTCTTCTAGCAACTCTTTGAGCTCGCCGGGCAGCCGCACGAAAGTTTAAATAAGTGAGGTCAGGGATGGGCTTCGTTACGGGAAGAGTTATAGTTTTAGTGGCTGCATTGAGTGCTGTTGATATCGCCCCTCAATTCAGGTATTGGTGGGACTAACATCAGCTTGAATAGATAAGAACGATATATATCACAGTTGATAACGTTATGACTTTTTTCTTCATTGGGATACTTTTTTGAGGCGTCGGTCGGATGGGAAGATGGTCACTACCCCATGAGTATGGCTCTATGTCCCATACCATTTGGATATCTTGGGAAGCAAATGTGAGGTCCAGCACGCTGGCATTTCTCAGGGCCATGCTTCTAACAACGGAAGCATTTCATGGCAGTTCCGAAGTACTTTTGTACGGGGTGGCTAGTAAAACCTGGAAACACTTTTGTGGGCAATGGTTTGTTGGGTCGAAATGTGAGGGTCACACTCTCGTGAAGCTTGACTGTTATAGTTTGTGGTAACCATGTGTTCCCTGTCTTCCAATCTAGGTCTAGCACACGTAGGTCGTGGCGACCGCTTCGGCAGTGGCTTCCCGGATGCGGGGCAAGGCCACACACCTCGAGGAGGGCGGTGCCTACCTCGCCCCTTTTGGGTGAATGCGCCTCTGGCGCACCCTTAGGAATGATTGTGGACGCGGCTCATCTGCGGGATAAGCCACACCACCTACCCCGGGCGCGTCCATTTCCCGGAGACTAGATAAGCCGGCCGCGAACGGCGGCCGAGACTCTCTTGTTTGGGGGAGGCTCTCGTCGCGAGCCTCTTTCTTTTTGTGCTTCCCCCTCGTCCCACGAATCTGCCTAATACGGCAACAGGGGCCCCCTCCAGATGAATCTGTCTAATACGACAGCGCCGACATTTTTTGTTCATTTCACTTATTAGTTTTTCCGACGGGCACAGCGTGGTGGCACAGGAGCCAATAAACATGGTTCGTCAGAATTCTTGTGTTTCGGAGTGATTCCTCTCCTCGGAGCCTACGGCAGCCTTCGGACGGACCCGGCCGTTGCAGTCCTCAACATCGAGCTACGGAATGGGATCGACCTCGTAGTGCAGTAAGGTAAGTGGAATCTCACAAGTTTCATCGTCATGGCGAATGTACGATGCTTGTCGACGGACCTTTGTAACTCCGGAGTCTTTCAAGTACTTCAACAGCTGCTCATCTTTGTATTCTCGTGGCACTCCTGTTATTTTGCCGTCGCTTTTGGAGTAAGATGCGAAAACACTACTTGTACATGGAATTCCAGCGAGTGCTGTGATGGCGAGGAGTTTGTTGGCTGATGTTAGAGACGACAGGTTCATGACTAGGCTACCATCTTTGATAAAATGGTGGGATTGTAGCTTTTATTGTGCTACGGCGACTATCTCTGTGTCCAGGTTGTCAGAGTTGACCAACCAAAAGGATGCCATTGGATTGATAGCCTTGAACATGATTGGGATTCCTGTTGCTTGATCTTTTCTTAGAGATATATACCAGCGTAAATTTAGTTGGATCGTCGTTCTCATTGCTTTGCATGTCATTTTCAAATTCGCTCATGTCTCGGTGTCTTTTTGCGCACGTAGTCTTCCGGTCAGTGATGTTCGAGAAGGCGGTGCAGTTGTTCAAGCAAGGAATTCGACATTTCCTTCGACGGCAGTTCGAAAGCGGTTTTGGGAGTCCGCCCGAAGGCGACAGGCGACGCTGTTGGCGCAATATACTGAGAAGTTTGAAATATGTTAAAAAATAATAATATCAGCAGGAACACAAAAATAGAGGAACTGCCTGCAATCGTCATTTTTAGAGTGCAGCTCTTAGGCGCCGGTTTCCGGCTTGAGCGGCGTCGCCGTCGCCGTCGGCGTAACCTCAAGGTCATTCCAAGGTCACGTGACCCTCAAGGTCATCCCATGGTCACGTGACCCCCAAGGCCACGTGACCTTGGGATGACCTTGGGGGTCATGTGACCCCCCAAGGTCACGGGCCACGTGGCCTAGGGGGTCACGTGACCTGAGGTCACGTGACCTCGAGGTCACGTGACCCCGAGGTCATGTGACTCTCAAGGTCACGTGACCCCTAGGTCACGTGACCCCTAGGCCACGTGGCCCCCAGGTGAAGTGACCCCCAGCCACGTGACCCCCGAGGTCAGGTGACCCCCACAGAAGTCACGTGACCCCCCCCGAGGTCACGTGACCCCCGGCCACGTGACTCCCTCCGAGGTCACGTGGCCCCCGAGGTCACGTGGCCCCTCAGATCACCTGACCCTCCCCTCCGCGCCTTCCCCCACTCCTCAAGGGCTGCGCTCTAATTCGGCGTTACAGGGAGTTGTAAACGGCTTTCATTTTTTCTAACAGCGAACACTGAAAGTTTTTATTGCTGAGGTCAAGGACCAGGAGAAGAGCAGGTGTCACAGAATTCAATAACTATTTTGTCCTTCATTGGTGATGGTGTTGTCCGTTTCCGTGTTTGTGAGTGGGGTGCGCGAGCGTCAAAGACAGAAACGCGGGCTTAAGTTTTTTTTTTTTTTTTCGTGCGAGCTTGGAGGAAAAGAAAAAGAATAAGAGGGGATCTCGGGCGCGCGAGGGTAGTGGAAGGTTGGAACCGCGGAGCAAGGCTGCGTCGGTGTGGAATGGTCGGCGCTGAGCAGGTCCGCGGCGGTATGGATTTCGACCACCGAGAAGTATTCGATGGGGTGTGTGAGTGCTTGTGAGTGAGTCCTGTTTGTCACTACAACACGCAAGCCACCACGACCTCTCGACCCCGACTGGCGGCGCAACGAACAGGACCACCTTGGGACGCTGGACTCGGCTCTCCCCCCTCCAAAACTGTATGACAACCTCGATTTGACTTTTAATTTTTTTTATTTCCTTCTTTCAACTGTGTGTACGTCCTGTGCGCCTTTCCCTCACTTTTGAATTATTTCGTATAAAATACTGTTCGTAACGTTGGCATGCTCTGCTCTCAATTCCTCCCGCCTCTCACGAAGCGTATCGCCAAGGTGTGGTCCTAGCACCTGGACAGCGGTCCAAGTCAAATTACAAATTTGTTTTTTTAAATGGGATCTTAACATCCGAACCTGTGACAAACTGGCGTCCGCGACAGGACCTGCTGTCCACTGTGACGATCTATCCTGAGAGGAGGAGGGTGAGCGAGTGAGTTTTGCCACGCCGTAGGGAGCGCGTTGTGAGGCTGACGCCGTTGCGGGAGCACACAACCCGGCTTACCGATCGGGAGCAGAGGAGGGGTTCTAGAGTCAGACTATCCAGCAAAGGGTCCGCGCGATTTCAGCCATGGAGCTCCCCGAGCTAATGGCCTGCGGAAAACAACTCGGGCTCAAGGGTGCGGCCCTGAAGGAATGGGTGGACCAAGAGAGGGAGAATACGAGAGCCGCGAGAGCGCAGGAGCAAGAGAGGAGTGTCGAAGCGGAGCACCGAACCCTAGAGCTGAGGATCAGGCTGCAAGAATTACAGAACGCGTCGCCGATCCCTGTTACCACTAGTTCCGCCGAGAACGGGACCGGGACAACGCTATGGAAGAGTCCTCAGCGTTGGTTGCCCACCTTCGACGAGAAGAAAGACGACCTTGATGCCTACTTGATGCGCTTTGAGAGATTAGCGAACGGGCAGATGTGGCCCCGCGAACACTGGGCCACTGCGCTTAGCGTATGCTTGGCAGGGGAGGCACTTGGAGTCTTTTCTAGGCTAACCCCGGAGGATTCGGTCGAATACGATAACGTAAAGAAAGCGCTCCTGCAGAGGTTTCGGTTAACTGCGGACGGCTTCCGAGACAAGTTTAGAAGTGCTAAGCCGGAAAAAGGGGAAACCGGCACACAATATGCGGCGAGGTTGTTTAGCCTGTTTGACCGTTGGGTCGACCTGTCCGGGACGGCGAAGGATTTTGCCGCCTTACGGAATTTTCTGCTCACGGAGCAGTTCGTTCGGAGCGTTCCGTCAAAAATGTCGCTTTTCTTAAGAGAAAGAAAGAGCAAACAGCTAGGCGAAATGGCTGACCTCGCAGACCGCTATCTGGAGGCCCAAGAACAGGAGCCGGCCAGGAGAGAGGAGGCTATACCAGATTCTGCGGCAAGTGGATCTCGACCGACATCGAACGGTCAACAGTACAAGGCCAGTAAACTTCTTAGGAAATGTTTTCTTTGCGGCAGAAGTGGACACCTAGCGGCACAGTGCAAACACGTTCAGAAACCGAGCAGCCAAGCTGGGACCTGCCGAAATTGCGGAAAGTTCGGTCACACGTCCAGTCAATGTTGGAGCCGGGATGGAGGATCGCAAGTCTCCTGTGTTCAAGCAAGCAGGGAGGAGCTGGACGCAGTATCCGGTCGTGTGAAAGGTGACTATGTCGAGCTAAGGGACGGCACCAAGGTGCCAGTGGTGAACGCAGTGTCCGGGACTTCTCGCCTGATGGGGGACATGCCTGTAGCTGCCGGAAAACTACACGGACAAGCTGTCACTGTGTTGCGTGACACAGGCTGCGACACTGCCGTAGTGCGCCGAAGCCTTGCACCAGACGACAACCTGACCGGAACGTCGAGTCTCGTGTACTTGGTGGACGGGACTGCGAGGGTCTTGCCTGAGGCCAGGGTGCATGTTGAGACTCCTTTCTACAGTGGGAACGTCGTGGCTAGGTGTACGGAGACCCCTTTATATGACCTGATTTTGGGTAACCTCCCTAACGTGCGCGCTCCCAGCGAACCGGAAGCTGGCTGGAATAGACCGGAGAAAACTGAAGTAGGTTTGCCTCACGATGAGAAACAAGACGTGGGGAGTATTGCCAATGGAGCCACGGAACCAAGGTCAAAGAACCAGGCGGCAAAGAAGAACACCACATTGCTGAAAGTGCAAGTAAGTGAAGGTGTACCTGAGAAGCCTGAGGAGCTTGCGACACTACAAAAAGAAGACAGCAGTCTCAATCTGCTCTTCGACCGTGTCGGAAAGATATCCAGCTGGAGAAACTCAGAGGGTCCACTGAAGAGTAAGCGAGATATGAAAGTCAAGAGGACCAGTATCGGTCAAGCTGCGGATGAGGTGGTAATGAAAAAGCCTGCAGGACTTGCAGCGATGAAAGATGAAACCAAAGAGGGCAAGGAGGTCCAGTATTCCTCATATGGAACAGTTTCCATGTCGACAACTAGAAGGACCAGTGATCGTTGTTGTGGAGAAGCCAGAGTGGCAAGAAACAGAGCGGAGCCTTCTAGAGAATGGGTACGAGCTGGTGACGTTTGGGAAAGTAATGAAACGGCTGAGTTGGTGGCCAGTCTTGATTTTCAAGAGATAACAAGTGATAGAGACCCAGAAGGTAGCAGCGGCTCACAAGTTGCCCTAAAGATGAAGGAACGTAGAAGGAAGAAAGTCACTAGAAGCAGACCTCCAACGAAAGCAAGTCTACCGAGAAACCTGTTGAACCACAAGGTGAAGAGAAATCTTCGAGGAAGAAGTGACTCCCAGCGTATCCGGCGTCTGTGGAAAAGCCGAGTCTCTCACACCGAAGCTCTTGTGAAGCGGTTTCGGCCCAGGCAGAATGTTCGGCGAGCACAGCGAATAAGTGATCATAACGCCCATGTGGTCAACTCCTCAGCGTTGAGAAGTTACAGATTGGCTGCTCAACGCCACAGCGGAAAGCCTGTTTGCGTCAGAGAGAGCAACGCTCGAAGACGCGGGCTGTTGAAAAAGACGCACAGTGCTTCAAATAACAGGGTACACAGTTCGAGAAACGAAGTGCCTGTTGCTGTTGATCCGAGAAAGCATCAGCAGGACAATCATACACACGACCGTAAGCCACTTAATGTGGAAACGTCTTTGATGTGCTATGTCTGTCCAGTGCACCGTAAAACAATTCATGCAGGTTAGTCTCATTTGTTTTATTACTGGCTGAACACATGAAACGAATATTGCTTTGGAAACTGGATGAGCTTTTTGGAGTATATTGAAGGATTGTACGAGGGTGCGTTTTTTCTTTGTGAACTTTGTGGGGTTTTTTTTTCTTTGTTTTTTTTTGCGTTCTTAAGTGCAGCTGCTCTGTTCTGTATTTTTGGGTGTTGTTAAACAATACTCTAGAGATTCGATTGGAAAGGATATAACTAAAATATACCGGGGTTTGTTTTTGAGAGAGTTACTATTAATCTGGTTAGGCGTATCAATGGAATGATCGAGGTTCTATGTGCTTAGGCTTTGAGCCGAGTTGGAAAGTGTTATAGAAGAATTTTATTGGAGCAGACCTAAAATATTTTGCAGCATGAAGTAATTTCGGTGTTCGTGTAACGTGAGTCCAGATATAGTCTGTATGTGCATGCTTTCGCAGTCAATATTGGTGTACCGCAATGTTTCCAGATGTCGGGAAAGAATACCTCAGTCGATTGCAGATTTACACTAGAAAGAACATAAGGTACAGTAAGAACCTGTTAACCTTCCGTAAGCAACGCAGAGGAGACTATGTATATATATGTAAATGCTGTGTGAATTGCTATTAATTACCGAGTTTCAGGACGTTTCTGAGAAAAGTCGGGGTAAAACAGGAAGATAGTGCGCATTGAATTTTGTGATGTTTTTTTTTTTAATATTCCTACGTGAATATTTTTTGAAATAAGGGGTGGTGTCACAGAATTCAATAACTATTTTGTCCTTCAATGGTGATGGTGTTGTCCGTTTCCGTGTTTGTGAGTGGGGTGCGCGAGCGCAGAGAACAAAAACGCAAGCTTAAGTTTTTTTGTTTTTTTTTCGTGCGAGATCGGAGGAAAAGAAAAAGAAAAAGAGGGGATTTTGGGCGCGCGAGGGTAGTGGAACGTTGGAACCGCGGAGCAAGGCTGCGTCGGTGTGGAGTGGTCGGCGCTGAGCAGGTCCGCGGCGGTATGGTTGTTCGACCACCGAGAAGTATTCGACGGGGTGTGTGAGTGCTTGTGAGTGAGTCCTGTTCGTCACTACAACACGCAAGCCACCACGACTTCTCGACCCCGACTGGCGGCGCAACGAACAGGACCACCTTGGGACGCTGGACTCGGCTCTCCCCCCTCCAAAACTGTATGACAACCTCGATTTGACTTTTGATTTTTTTTCTTTCCTTCTTTCAACTGTGTGTACGTGCTGTGCGCCCTTCCCTCACTTTTGAATTATTTCGTATAAAATACTGTTCGTAACGTCGGCATGCTCTGCTCTCAATTCCTCCCGCCTCTCACGAAGCGTATCGCCAAGGTGTGGTCCTAGCACCTGGACAGCGGTCCAAGTCAAATTACAAATTTGTTTGTTTAAACGGGATCTTTAACATCCGAACCTGTGACAGCAGGTGAAGAGCAATTGCAACGGCCAGGGTCTTCTGGGGTTACAATCGCTACACAGTCCCCTAAGCAGTGTGGACTGTGTTAGCTGTGTCAGGGCCTCGGTGGAAGAAACATTTAGGTGACGATCCTCTGTCCGACGCGGCGACAACATTATGTTTGGCAAACCGAGCGCTTCACTCGCACGGGGATAGATGGCGCCCAAGTATCGGGTCCCTCCCAAACCGACCGCTCTGGTTGTTTCTTCCAGCGGTGGTCCCGCATTCCCTCGCTCACCGCTTCTTGTTGTAGCCACGGTGGAAGAAACACACTTATGTGATGACTTTCTGTCCGACGCGGTGGCCACATTATGTTCGGCGCAGCGAGCGCGCTTCACTCGCACTGGGATAGATGGCGCCCAAGTATGGGATCCCTCCCAAACAAACCGCTCCGGTTGTTTCTCCCAGCGGGGGTCCCGCATTCCCTCGCTCCCCGCTTCTTGTTATACCTCACCGCCGCCACGCCGCCATCAAGTCGCCAGAGTTGACCCAAAGATCTTGGGTTCAATCTCCACCCCTGACCGTTTCGATCTGGATGACCATCGTACCGGCCTGCGGTCGTGTATCACTCTTGCTTGGTGTACGTTAAAAAAACCCAGGCTAGCGGTTGTACAGCACTGGCTTAATCACTCACCTACAGCGAGTGACTCGTCGAAACTTGAAGTGGCTGACCAACTATACGCTGGATAAATATCCACAGAACCCCAATTATTTTTTTTCTTCAGAGTCCGTAAATTTGTGTTCTCTTCCTTCTTTTTCTTCTTCGGGTTAAGGCTCACCTTCGTGCACGATGGTGGCACCTGTAATCAACACAGCACCAAAGCAAAACACGAGGCCAGACACTGGCCGCACACCACCACCACACCGCGAAAAGGGCGAGCACGCTACGCCGTCGACACCATGGCCGCCGAGGAGGGACCTCAGACCACAGCGCCCTCCGCGGCGGCGCGAAACTAACTACTCCTGGTTCGAGGCTAGCTCCGAACACGATCTGGTCGCTCGTTCCCCGCGGGAAGAGTGGCCAGAGTCATCACCTAAATGTGTTTCTTCCACCGCGGTCAGGGCTCACGTTTCGTAATAACGTACTGTGCCTGTCGTCAGGCGCCCGTCACTTCCTCGAGCTGCGAGAGGATCCTGGGGAGGTCAGCTACTCAAACAGCACCGAAAGATGCCATGGAAGGGTATATAGTCTGATTCAGCTTTGACGATAGGGAAGCCCGAACCAAGCTGTGCTTTGAGCGAAGATTCAGCAAGATGCTCAGGCTTCACTCAAACGAGCTTTAAGGAAGGCCTGTCTAGACGGGCATTTCTTAATGTCCGTTGCAAAAGTGTGCCTTGTTCATACTTTGGAATAGCAGAAGGTAGAATTTGGGACGCAGTCTTTTCTCGAAATGGGCTTTAGTCACTCTTCATGGTTCCGGGTGTTGCTTGAGTTCTCGAGACATGACAGTCCCGGCACCTTCTTTAGCGAGTCTGCATAACACGCGAAAAAAGTGTGTTAAAAAAGCCTAAATGCTACCCACAGCTTCCACGTCAAATCCCCAAAATAGCACCAAGAATGAATGAACGCGTGAGAGAGGCTGAGTCACTTCGTTCACGTCGCTTGCGTTTTTTGTCTTATATGGGGAAGCGGCGCACCCTCGTGATGGAAGCTGGTAACTGATGATTGGGCAGGCATTATCAATATAAACAAGACTATGGCCGGGGTCACACTGCTTATAGGTCATACAAGAGACAGTCTGAAAACTTATTAGAACGCAAGTCACCACGAAATTCGTGCTTGGAATGCCGCATGGCAACGAGCTGAAGCAGAGTCGATGAGTCTGGTTCTTGCCTCGAGGATAGGTACATCAACCAATGCGACGGGTTCAAGCGCGGTATCAGATTCAACCTTGTTTATGTCGTCTGCGAAAGTCGCAAAAATGACAAATAAACAAATTCTAACCCCAAAGAAATTTGACTTTGAGGTATTTGTTTGGCGCCTTTTTCCTCTTTTAAAAGTGCATTTTGAATTATCTTCTGTTTTTTGCGATATGTAGCAAAACGTAACTATGCAGGTATAGAGAAATCCAAGTTGCAGACGATTGTGTCCTTCCTGTAAACGTTGACTAAAATGAAAAAGTGTCAGCACCAGGGAATTACGCAAAGAAGCAAAAATATGACATTAGAAGAGAGGTTGCGATTAAAAATGGAACAAGGGTCAGCATCAGAAAATTGCGCACAACTGCGAAAAATATAGGGCAGTGGATGAGAGGTTGGAATTAATTCGGAACACATTATGAGCAAATTTTGTCCTTAAGTCACTGCAGACACACACATGAAAAAAAAGGTTTTGTAGACATTATTTTTACTTAAAATACCATACTAAATCGAGAACAACCCTCGGAAAAAAAAAACAGAAGACTGTCTTGTTTCATCAATAAATGACGCGTAATACTGGCCAATCGAAAATAATTCGTTCTATATCCAACCGTCTTTTTTTACAACACCTATAGGTAATTGTTTTATTTCTAGGGGCACTGGTTTACCCAAGGGGGTTTACCATCGCATGCAGAAAACCGACCCTGAGGCGTCAGCTTGTCGTAGAAGGCGCCGGCTCCCTTTTCTTGCGGCTGTAGGTACGGGTTACTTGTCCCGCCGGTGATGCCCTGCAAACCGCGGGAATGGGCGACAGGGTGATGTTTCAGGGATTTTACCCGAGACCTGGTCGAATTCCTCGGCTGGGTCGTTACAGCTCCTCCACGCAAAGGTAGATCTCCGAAAGGGTGGGGTATCAGCCGCATTCCTGAATAGATCAGCTTCGTGATCGTCGGGAAAGGCCCTCCAAGAAAAACGCCACACCCGAATCCAGCCATCTGGCGGTTAGAGAGAGGGCTACACCCTCTTTCTAACGGCCAGGTTTTTTTCTGCGGAAATAAATTTCTGATTTTTCGTCATTGACGCCACCAAGAAAGCCCGTAAAACGGCAACTATGCACAAGGCGAAATTGTCGACACGCGTGAAGATTATTAAATGTAAAAGTCAAAACAACGAAATTTTTTAAATTTCAGCTCAACCTTTAAAGCAAAATTTGGTACAAACAATCTCAAAACGACGTGCTAAGTACATGCCACGTTGAAGTTAGCAGCTCTCCTCTTGTACTTGACTGAGAAGGTTAATTGCTGCAAAGCCAAACTCCATTGCAGAAGCCGGCAATTCTGCGACGACATTTAAGTTAACCGCGTCAAGGGGCAGTGGTCAGTGACGAAAACGGACGGAGCTCCATAGAGGTAGCAGGAGAGCTTTTGTTTGGCCCAAATTAGGCAGGCGCATTCTGTTTCCGACGCACTGAAAGCCTCTTCTCGGTTGCTGAGCTTCCTGCTTGCGTACAGCGCGGGGTGCTCCTCTCCCTGATAATCCTCCTGACACAAAATCACCCCCAGGCCGCGATCGCACTGCACTACAAACGAGCGACTATAATCCGGGGCCCTAAGTATGGGGGAACTGCAGAGGGCATTTTTGAGCCCCTCAAATGCTCGTTTATTTTTGTCGTTCGACCGAATCTGATCGGGTTCAATCATCCGTAGCACATCAGTTAGTGAGTAGACGTTTCTGAGTACTGACGGATATAGTACTGGTAACACTCCGTTAACTCCCAAAAAACATTTATGCCCGATTTTTTTTTTTGTCGCGGAATGTTTTAAACGGTTTCGACTTGGAGTTTGTCGAGCCTTCTCAACCCCTGACCCACGATATGGCTGAGGTACCTCACCTCGCCTTTCACCAACTGTTACTTACTTGGTTTAAGAATTAGACCTGTGCTCCTCAACCTTTCAAATAGGTCAGAAATGCGGTTAACGTGATCTGCCAAAGTCGAAAAAAATGGCAGTTATCTGGATATGGTAGCGCGTAGCTTTCAGCACCTCGCAACATACTGTCCATCATTCGCGAAAAACAAAAAAATGGAGCGTTTTTGAGGCCGAAATTTAAAACCAAAGTGCGGAACGTGCAACCGGGTGTTACAAAGGCTGCATAATGGCAGGATCTTTCCGTCATCGGGACCTGCCAGTAGCCGCGCACTAGACCCAATGTCGAGACATATCTGGCCCCACTAACCGTCTACACAATTTCCTTTTTGTTGGGAATCGGGCAAGCCTGGTCTTTGGTGATTGCATTGATATTCCGATAGTCAATGCACGGTCGGGGCTCCACCTCAACGATTAAACATGGAAGACAAGTAATCACTTTCGCAGGGAACGATTACTCTCATTAGTCTTTTTAGAGAGCCTGCTCCCTTGGTGACATGCAATAGTGGCGGGATCGTACGGCGACGTAGGATGAGAACTTAATGTCATGCGTAGCAAGGGAAGTTCGTCCGGGTGACACTGACCCCCGAATTCATAGATGTGACTTCATCTAAAGCCGAACTTCGACTTGCTCAAGTCCGTCGCAACACCAAGTTTGACTTGGACAAGTCCAAGCTGGTCTTTACGTTTCAAAAACGCACCCGCGAACTTCCTTCATCAAGTCCCGTTCAAGTCGCGAGCGGTCGCAGTGCTCCCCGTCTAGGAGCGAGATTAGACTGCAAATATATTCTTAAAAGTTGTTTCACACTTCGAAAAGAAGTACATTTTTTTAAATTTTCATTATGGCGTATGTTTACGAAACACAAATCGTGAAAGCCGCTGATGAGCCGTCTTAAAAACTAACGTTGTACGCGTTTTCTAGACAAATGCGCTTTTTCGTCTGGCAGCGTTGGCTCATTTCAACAATTGGCGTTTAGTTCTTCTGGCCACTTATGGCCTCACGGGAGCTTCGACGACTCCTTCGCAATAAAAAATCGGGAAAAGCTTGCACTACCATTCACCGAAGCCGAGAAAAAGATGCTTATCGGACTTCAATAAGCATGAAAAGGTATTCGAGTGAGTGCCGGAGTCCGGTATTGCGTCCACAGGCCCCAACGGGAAAGTCTGGAATCCTCATAGGATCTTCCCACGGGAACAATGAGGAAAGCGCTTGGAACTCTCGATGCAGATGGTAAAGGACGACAATTTGTAGTGGAGCGGGAAGCAGGTATGTGCTCTGCAACTGTCCCCTATTGTAGACCATGCGACGTTGGCTAGGCGCTCTGTCGGATATGTATACTGTAAACTATGCGGTGTGGCCTAAGCGCTCTCTTGGTTGTTTTAGACTTTCTTCTGTGTTCTTTACATGTTTCAACAAAGGATTGTGTTGCTGGGTGTCAGTATATCAAACGTTGGGCGCGGTGCCTGTGCTTTGAGTAATCGAAGCCAGGAAGTAGCTACCGGGCATCACAGTTTTCGCTGCTATGTTTACCGCGTCATGCTCTTACGTACACACACACGCGCACAGAACATGTTGTGCATGAGGCAGTGGAACTGTCACTGGTGTTTGGGGCGCGGAGGCTGGATTGTTAACCTTCTGTAATGAGAGGTGTTTATGAAATTTTATTTTCCTATTTTCCTGACAATTTCGGCCGTTGTTAATCATCTCAAAGCTGTGACTCTCGAATTTAGAATATTCATGGATCGAAGTCACATCATTTTATATGTTTCTTTAGAAGTCTCCTCTCCAGAGATGCAGTGTACGAGCAGGAGTACATTTTGTGTCTTTAATATAACTGCCATAAACAAACGTGTTTTTTTTAGGAAGGGAATTGCTTTTACAACCAGTGAATGCACCCCTAGGTTGGACATGCTTTCCAGGCAAATAAACGATCATGGATATGTTGTGGCAGGAAGTCATATGTGATCCCTGCCCACAGCAAGTCAGCAGTCTGCTGCTGCTGCTAATGATGGACTAGAACCACCCACCGAGCAGGAGGAAGACGAATCGACGAGTACATGAGTGTAGCGCTCAAGCTGTTGAATGCACCTTTCTACTGTGGTATCGTAAACGAGCACCTGTAGGGCGTAGGCGACTTCCTGTTAAATCTCTATTGCGTGGCAGTGGTAGGCAGACGACTTCTGCACCCCGCGAGCACGACTGGTCGGTACCCGACGTCTTCTCAGGGATGAGTGACTATGATGCCTGAGAGCACCACATCAATAACAGTAATTCTGATAAAGAGTGGACTAACAACAGAAAACATCTCTTTCTTGTGACGTGACCGCAGAAATTAGTTTTTATGGCCTGCCGGCGTCATGGTGTGGAAGGCCGCCCACCGCTCTTTTACTTCTGCGACAATATCAAAGGCTGCAGTTTCCAACTCATTGAGAAGTTATGGCTGCCAAATTTTGCATGCAACACACTATTCCAAAAAACAGAATGACATTTTTACTACGACCAGACTTAACTGTTCTTGAAAACATATGCCAGACAGTTTCATGGCAACAGTGACACGCTGAACGTTCGTCAAGCACAGCGATGACCATTAGGGTTCCGCTGTACTTGACGAAGACCTTCAGTGACGGGCTCATATGGCAGCACGAACATCTTTGGCTACGACAGTAAATGCTGGCACCACTGTAATCATTTAATATGAAACAATTTATGGCCCGAGTTGTCTTTGTTATGACCATGGGCCTCCTCTCCCGTCCTCATCACACTGTCTTTCTTCTACGCTACACATCCATCAAAGCATGTGACATATTAGTTCGCATTCACAAGCTTCCGACTCGCACGACGTCTTAGCTTGTGAATACATAACAGCCGTGGGAAGGCTATTGAGACTATAAAATTTTGCATAAACTTCAAAGCCTGATGATTGAAATGTCCTTCAATTTGGACCACTAGAAGATATTTTGTTTACTTGTACAGTTGTTTCCTAGACGTAAGCACAAGCTTGCACACCTTCTATTTTCCTCAACCGCCAAATGTATGTGCCGAGTTTTGTTTACCTATATGAGGCTGGACAGAATGTTTTTTTTTATATTTTTGAATCTCAACCTACCGTTAACAGCTCTCGAAGTCTTTCAGCACCTCTTAACGTGCTGTGCTACCTCGAGAAAATGATTTTTGTTTGCACTTCAAAGCTGCATGTTGGTCTATGTATCCAAATAAGCAGCTTTGGTCCGGACGTTTGTTTGTCAACAGTTTGAGCCGTCTCCTTTTGCAGGTTTCATGTTGGTAGTGTGCCATGATAGGGTAGACAAGGTGGCCAATGCACAAGTGGCAGTCATTAGAATTAATTTATTTAGGAAGTGCAACAAAGAAATATTGAGGCTCATGCATTTCCAAGTCCACAGTCAGTAGTGAAACGTAAACAAACCAAGAAATACTTCCCACCATCCCTTTCGCACAGTGGTCACATCACTGTAAAACACAATCAAGAAAAGAAAAATATATATTTCACTTGTTTGGCTTGGAATAAACAGGAATCCGAGAAAATAACAGGTAAAGAAATTTTGCTGCATGATAAAATTGTAAAAAAAGAAATAATCCCATTATGCATCAGAAGACCACGAAAGTGCGAACAAGACGGACAGAGGAGAGTGCGAATATAGCATGGACAGGTGCTGTGTATACATTCCCGCGTTTTTGTTTTATTTTCGCTTCTTTTAGATTTAGGTCAGTATGAACCAATTAACAAAAACAAAAGTATACATCACATCATATTTATTTTAAATTTAGCTACAAACATCAATTAGACAAAACATTTTAGTTGGAGATTATATAAATTATTGTAACTATTGAACTGTGGCTCACTACGTGCTCAAAAGTCTGGAAAATGTGGACACCATGCAACATACGTATTATCCCCATTTCAGTGGAGCAGCGAGGAGGGAGGGTCCTACTGAGTAACACTCCGGTTTCAAACTCCTTTTATTTTTCTGCCCCTTTCAGGTGGCAGTTGCACCGATCCTCTCGACCTTGGCTCCTGGCTGGCACGACTGGCAGAGCAGCAAGGATGGCTCATTCTCCCTAGATTATGTGATACTGTTCACGTAGTGATGATTGCAACTAACCGACGAGGCGTCGGAATTATCTCTTTCTTTCAGCAGTGTTGCAAGTGTTTTCCCGTGCTGTGTTGTACCTGAATGAGTTAATAAATGTTATGAGTCAGGTGTTTTCAAGAATTTGACAAATCATCATCCGAACATTTTCGTTATGGGGGTGGCTTGCAGATAATGTGTTCTGCTCTGAGTTAGCAGAGTAACATGGGTGTGAAATTTAGTTTAGTGCAATTTAACAATCCATAAAACGGTATGCTCATTTCGTCACTTTCAGCAAAGCCATTCGACAAGCTTATCAGTGAGACGTCATTCGAGATGTGTAATGTTTTGTGGTGAACAGCTAGAAAGCAATTACAGTAATAAAGCAACAAGTCAAAGCTTGTCGAAATATGTGACAGCAGTAAAATGTAGATGGTGTCTACATGGACCAGGGTGAGTTTTCAACAGCTCTATGATCAATTTTGTTTTAAACATCCATTTGACAATGTTGAGATAACTTGAGAAGTTGAAATGCCTGGCAGCACCAAAGTGTAGAAAGCATTCCTGATCTTCTATGTTTATTTGGCTGACACAAGAGACAAGTATATCTCATACTTTCAACACAAACGTTAATTCAGCACAGACAAGACTGGGAAGAGCTGTTGATATGCACCAGACTTGGACGTAGTTCAACTACTCTACTCAAACTACTGTAGTTTAACTACTTTTCCGAGTAACTTGGTAACTTTCAATTACAACTTTATTTGGGTAATTAGTAGTTTACTTTAACTACCTTTCTCAGGTAACTTCTACTCAAATTACTAACTACTTTCGAAATCTAGTGCTAATTTTGACTATCTCAAAAGTTTGAGCGCGGAAATATATAAGGCGCCGGCAGATGGGGATTCCCGAACAAGATGCCCCCTCACATTCCGTTCCCACGCACTTATATTCGGCAGCCGTAGAAACTGCATCACAGGTGTCCTTGTGCCAAGGTGGCGACGAGCAGCCAAAACATAACACCGGCGCGCACGAACGCAGGAACAGATGCTTAACAAGCCTTGGTCGGGTATTGACCTAATCCGGTAATACACGCAGGCGCCGCGCGTCTAGCTGTAACCGTGAAAGGCGGGGACACTCCAAGGATTTTTGTTGTTTTCGCATTTTTTGTCTTTAGTGCGTTCTGCCTCAAGCGGTTTGGAGGTTTCATAGGAGGCGCCACTGGATTGACCTCGCAGCTGGGCGCCTGTTCCCATGGTCGTTTCGTCGTCAGCGCATACTCCCTTGCAAAGCCCGACTCCCCCGCGCGCAAACGCAGTCACGGATAATCCGTTCATGGGAGCACGTTCCCGCTTCCAGCTGCAACTGTACGAGCGACGATTCTTGTTCACGCAATCCTTCGAGTCCTTCCGACCTTCCACGCCAGGGAGACCTCCTCTTTGTTGAAAACGATTTGCTTGTCAGGTGTGTCAGGCGCGTCAGGATACCGTAGTCACCTGCGAGGATAGCGAATCACCCTTGGGAGATCCATTTGTTGGACTCGGCGTCAGCGGCGAAGTATGCTTCGTTTCATCTTCTGTTAAACCAAAACAATTTTTTCTTTTCAGTAGCGTAGCACTAGCACTGCAACGAGATGCGCAATCGTCCGGATGATCTCATCGTCGTGGCGAGAGACTTGGTCCCCTGACGGTCAGGTGCACTCGCTCAGCGTACTCTCCGAATGTCCTGGGATTAAAGAGGGGCCAGTCATAACAACCTTAAATTGCCGAAGAAAAAAATAAAAAAGGAGGAGAGTTTGTTATGAAAGACCCTCTAGCCGAGGGAAACCTCACAAGTTTCGTCATGGACACCTAACATGCCGACGCTGGCTTAAACGACCCTGCACAGCCTGTTTCTGAAATTTAACGCTGCCGTTCCATCCAGCGCGTCGGTGGAACGTCTTTTTAGCTTGGCTGGGGACGTCTTGGTTCATCTGGCTCTCTCCGATAAAAACTTTGAAAGTCAATTGCTTCTGCGAGCGAATAAACTATTTTGGTTAAAACGCAAGCCATAAAATTACAGCACTTAGTTTAGGCTCGCAGGGTTTTTCACTGATCAAAAGTGCTGTTCATTTTGCTACCACAAAAATATAAAAAAGTAACTTCGAAAGTAACTTCAAAGTAACTCGCTACTTTTTTACAGTAGTTAGTAGTTTACTCAATTACTATTACAAATGCGTAATTTCTACTCTACTCAAATTACTTTTGGCGTCGATACTCAGTAACTTAACTTAACTACCTTTTTTGAGTAACTTGTACATGTCTGATATGCACACATGAATTTTACTTTATATATAAGGGGTCATGAGCTTGCATCAGTAAACGGGCGTGCGCACCACGCATGCTAGCTCAGGTGTTTCACGCCAGAAGCTCTGGAACAGCTAGGCTTGTTCATCTTCGGTAAACGGGGGAACTTACCTGATAGTTCATGCTGGAACACACTAAAAAAAGGGTCTGTAGCCCTTACGGCTTGCGTGACGATAGGCGTAAGGGCTACACACCCGACACCCCTAGACTTCAGTTGGACGTACAGCGCACTGACGTTCAACCGACGCTACCAACTTTCACGAGTGACTTGATAGCCGAGCTGTACAACTTAATAAAATAGATTAGGTAAGCTTAAGTAAGAAAATAAGAAAGTAATCTTAACTAAGAGAACTCCGATTACCGTAAAAAAGTAATCGGAGTTTTCTTGGCCCTAGTGCAAAATTTCAGTGTTTTTTTTCTGTACTCCCTGATGCGTACTTTAGCTGTTTAATATCTTATATCGCACCGTCAACGAGCCTTTCGTAAAAGTTGAGGGCTTCAGTTTCACGTCAGTGTGCTGTACGGCGAACTAAAGTTTTGGGGTGTCGTATATGTGACAAGGGGTGTAAGGGCTACACACCCTTCTTTTTTAGAGTGAAACTGCTTTTAAGTTTTGATAAATGTCTGCGTAATCGCCACCGGGTTCTTGATATGTACGTGCGTGAACCATGTTATTCCTGGAAGGCATGATGATTTCGGGAGCGCCGGGGAGTGGGCGGGTTGGAGCCGTCGGAGCAACAGATGTCTTATGGCAAGACGCGTCATTCTCTCCAATTGCACGGCACGCCGTGAGTTGTGTAATGTCGACAGCTAGAAACACCCTGCCAGCAAAATTCGCAGCGTGACGAGCAACTGTAGCGTGGGTATCAGCGGCAGCTGCCTATCGTCGCCGTTCGGATCAGGCGAACATTTTCTTCTTATTACCCCGCACAGAAAAAAAATTGAGGTGCTTACGTTAACTTCACATTCCTTATGAAGAGATATATTTGTTTCGCGGGGAACATAATATACCGGCTCTTTTAACGAAGACTTACGAAAATTCCTAAAATTAGTGTATTTGAGGTAAAAAGATAATTTTCTTGGGACCGCGTTGCTCGTCATGGCGGACGTCAAAAAATGCACGATACTTACTAATTAGTTCACTAATTAAACAAAAATTACTAATTGACTTTTTAATTAGTGAAAATATGCATATGGTTACAAGTAGAAACTTGCTGCGCGTCATAGAAAACCACTAGATCAGTCATTTTTGAAAACCTTTGAGCGCGTGAGAAGCGTATATAGTGCCCTAAAGTTACCACTCGTGGAACAGGTACCAGGCTGCGGCTCTGATAAGAGACGGAAACATCGCACAGGCGCCTTATCGCAAGCGATAGCTTTGTACCTGCTCCACCAGTGGTAGCTTTAGCACACTAATCTTCTCATGAGCATGAAGTTTTTCTGAAATACTGATTTAATGGTTTTCGATGATGCTCAGCAAGTTTCAGATTGGAACCACATGTCTATTTTCACAAATAAAAAAAAAAAAGTTAATTAGTCATTTTTAAATATTGAACGAAAAAGTAAGTATTGCGCATTTTTTTAAAGTCGGCCACCACGAGTGATCCGGTCGCTAGAACATTTTCTTTTAACTGTAATCCAATAATTTTACGAATCTTTGTCAGTCTTCGCTGAAACTCCCGGTATAGTTGAACATGTAAAAACACTCCAAGGCTGGTAAAAGGAAAGGACCGACGTACACAGTTGCCTTTGTCGTTTCCCAGAAGTACATTGACCCGTTCTATTCTACGCACTTTGACGAGATAATAAGGAAACTCAGTTTTGTCATTAATTACGAGGATAAAAAAAACGTTGTGGCCCTTTTGCGGGAGAGGTAATCTCGTGCCCGACACAGTTTATTGTTAAAATACCATTTTTTTCTTTTATTTTGACATCGTGACCTCAACATTCGGAGTTTTTCGGATATATTCGAAGTGACTGAAATTTTACTGGCGAGTGTTTTTCTGAGTTTTTTTTTTTTATTTAGCCGAAAACACCAAAACCTAAGTATAAGGCACAGCTAACCTCGCTTACCATGTGACTGACGGCAACAGGGAGACATGTGAAGGGCGCTACAATTTTGCGCTTGAATGAACACGACTCTCAAGGCGTCATTGCAATGTTCAGCATTTATTTATTTACTCAACAAAAAGCAGACGGCGTCCAGTAAAGCAGACAGTCGGTGACGGCATCACTCGAGCCAGTGCTCGAGCACATCGAAACGCGGTGGACCGCTATGATGGGGTTGGTCCCGCGGTATTCGCACGTCACATCACAAAGATCACCCTGAAGAAAAGCTGACACCATACAAGCCTGTGACGTTACATGAGGCACGAACAATAATGAAAATGTAACAAGAGAAGATGGAGTCCTGCTACGCTGTAGTCGATCGAAGCACGGCTGCCGCACCAAGCCTAACCACGTGAGCGGTATAATACTGCGCCCACTGTTGTTCTGTTAACGCACATAAATATCCGTCAACACACGCGCATGCCAACACCTGGTGAAAATGGAAAAAAACCTGCTGCGAACAGTCGGCGTTCTAAAAAGTGTTGAAGGGCAACGAACGGAAGCCGGAGCCGTCGATGCTTTCCGATCACAGACCATAGATATTCTTCCAGGAAGTGCTTGCTTTTCAAGCTTGACTGAAGCTGTGACTTTAGCGCCGTGTTACAAAAGGCTTGTGCTGTCGGATATAAAGCAAAAAGCTTTACGAAAAAAACAAAAAAACAATGTCATTGCCCAGTAAATAAATAATATATATATATATATATATATATATATATATATATATATATATATATATATATATATATATATATATATATATATATATATATATATGCTCGATATCTTGGTTAATTATTAAGCCTTTAGGTCAACTGACACTAAAATCCGAACGCGAGTCACCGCGAGATCCGTGCTTCAAATGCCGCATAGCAACGAGCTCAAGGAAAAACTTGGCACGCGGCATTCGAACCACTGATATCGCTGTGACTGATGTTTTCAGAGTGCTGTTTGTATAATGTATAAGTACACTCTATGCCCTGTCCCACTTAGTAAGAAGGACATTTCTTCGATTTTTTTCACTTAATTTTAAGGGGGGGGGCGAAAGACCTCTTAATATTGCATGGGGATGCTCCCTCTTAATTACGTGAGACACCACCCTCTTAAAGTAAGCGATACGGCGTCTTCCTTAAATTCGAGGTCAGTCCCCTATTCTAGGAGGGACATTTTTGAGATATTTCCCCCTTAAATTTGGAGGGACCGTGGCCTGCTTAAATTGCAAGGGTATAGTCCTCCCTATAAAGTTGGGGTCAAACTGCTTGTACATCATAAAAAAGACATTCTGCAGACGTGTTCCAAAATAATTTCAGCGGATTACACAAAAAATAAGACTGCATTCTAAAAAAAAGAAACCATGCGCCTACTTTCCCGCACAACACTTAGAAAGACAATCACCATAACTCTTGAGGCAGCTCAGCTAATGACGATGCCGAAACATGGTTATACCAAAAAACAAATGCAGCCTGAGTTGTGACATGATAACGAAAACAAGCGTGACGTTTGCATTGCTTAATGTCAACAACTCAGACTGGGTTTTTTGTCTGTAATCTTATGTTTCGGCATTGTGATTCGCTGAGCTGCCTTTGTGAGTTACTGTGATTGGCTATCCAAATGCTGTTCGAGACAAGTAGATTCCTGTACTTTTTTTTAGAGTGTAGTTACCTGCTTCAAAGCATTAAAAACAAATTAAAAAAGGCGTTTCTTGCCATCAGCAGAAGCTCGAAATTTCTGTTGTTTTTGAACGGTCATAAGCAATTTTCTGAGCTTCTCCGACATGACCGGAACCAAAACTCGTCATTTTGCACGAGCAGACACTGGAGGAGTCCAAAGGTTTGTCCATATGCTGCAGGGTAGGAGAGTCCCGTAATGTGTCGTATTTACTCGAGTTATAGCCGCACTATTCATGAACAAGGCCGTTGCGTCTACTTTCCCACAGGACACGTATACAGCCAATCATTGCGTTGCGCATAAATAACATCGCGAATAACCAGATCGAGAACACGATTCTCCATACAAATGCAATCTTGACAGATGGTATCTTCGCACGGAGACGTTATCTTTGTCCCGTAAACAGTTGGAATCATGCTGTCGATCGTGGTGAGTGGCAATCTGCATGCTCCGCGGAAAAACGAACCCTCAGGTTGTCCTGATAAACAGTGCGGCTTTTACTCGAGTAAATACGGTAATAAACCTATAAGCAGATGACTATTCGGACTTTTTAATGTTTACAAAATCACAGTCCCGCGTGCGGTCTTCACAGCTCCGCACGTGCGTGTGCGTCGCTTCGGGAAAGCACGCGCCATACGCACGAACAGTCAAGATGGCACCGGCCACACGCTCTTTTTTGGAAAGGTCTATACTCTGTTTCACCTTATGATGTACCGTAGCAAAGGCTACAAGCGCGAGCTCCTTGCTCTGGCGCGCATCTCGGCGGCACAAGCTCTCGTGACTTAAGAGCGGCTGCCAACGCTATGAGCTCGCGCTTCTAGCTTTCGGTGCGGTACAACATAAGGTGAAACGAAGTATAGTGCCTCCTCCAGAGTCGTGCTAGCGGAGAGTTTAAACCGACCGGTTCCCAGAAACGATCTGTTTCTCCGAACCGAAGAAAGTCGTGGGTCCTGCAACTCTTTCATCAGGGGTACGGTCGTCCTGCAAGCAGCAATTGTTCAAAAGTTGCGTCAGCGTCAAAATTAGATTTATATTTTTGCATCCGCTTTTTTACGTACCATTGGTGATGAGAGAACTTCTGGCCAATCAAGACCGGAGGATGGTCTTCAATGTTCAAAAATGTTGTTGGGTTGTCTTCACAGTAGGACCCTTTAACCTCCTCCAGCTTTCCCAGCATGGTGACCGTTGTGTTTTGGAACCGAAGCTGTGCATTCACCTTTAGCTGAATGAAAGACCATATTGTTTTCCTTTAGATACAGAGAGTGGGAATTAGAATTAATGTAATGAAGCGCTTTCACCTGTTTTCAAGCAGGCGGTAGGAATCAAATGCGAAAATAAAGCGCAAACAGTTAAAATATTCGAAACCCAATCTGTATACGATGAAATAGCGAGTGACATTAGCTTATGACGTAGCTTTTGCGACTGTTAATATTTGACACGGAAATTGACTGCTATTTTATGTAACTTACAAGAATCGCTTTTGTTTTGCCAAGACAAAACGAGAACGCACTTAGTAGTAGCAGAACATTAGAAGCACAATGTGCTTTAAAACATAGATTTTATTTGCGGCTCGAAGCTGCAGAAGAGATCTCATTCATGTTTTAGAAAGCAACATAATCAACTAAAATATATATTTCTGTAAATATTTCGGCGGAAGCCTCTCATTCTTTTTCTTTTTTTCAGAAGCAACGGATACGCTAACAGAACATAAATTGTACCTACGCACATACCGGAATACAAAAAGTTCATAATTACCGAGTTCGTCGTGGGTGGTGTGCGGGTGGCCGCAGTAAGCACACCATTCCGGGTGGTGCGTTCCACCGTGCAGAGGGTCCCGGTAGAACTCTTTACACGAGCAATCCGTGCAGAACCCCGTCTGATATCCTTCATGTCAACGTTCGTAAACATTGCCTCACTCTGAAAACAAGATTTTTAACGGTCTTTTAACGCGCATAGTCAACCTAGCCTTAAAGCGCCTGGGAATACAAGAAAAAAAAAGAAGCAAACTTCCGTTGATACATTTTTCGCAGGTGTGGAACACAGAAAAAAATAAATTCAAACAGCCTCAGAAAACAACGAGGGTAATAACCAACATAAATTAAATCTCCAAAAAACAACAGCATGGTCGGGGCGGAAAAGAAACAAAAATGGCCGGTAGCTTCTCTTAATATATTGGTGTCCCTCTAGATGTTGCTATTTTATTATTCCATTTCCCTCTTTAAAAAAAACCGTCCCCCTGAAAGCATCGTTGTCCCCTCTAAAATCAGAGGGACAGCGTTTTTTATGAGAGACCGGTTTTAGAGCGTAGTGCGACCCTCGCTTTACGCTTTGCTGCGCAAAAAGTAATGCAAGTTCTGATAAATAATAATAAGAGAAATGACTTGCTGGAGTGGGTAAAACATGTCTATACGGCGGACAAGTTAAAACATCTTTTTTTTTATACAAGCTGAGAACGAATTCGAATGCGAAATTTTCTTGTGGCGAACGTCGGTATTGTTGCTAATTTGGGCATCAAAAAAAGTTAAAAAAAAAGGATTGAGGTACAAATATTGAGTGCACCTGGCGCGTTAGAATCTATATTGTCAAGAATGACAATTGACGAGGCGACGAAAACCGAAGAAAACTAATCGTTTAATGGGGCGAACTTCTGCCTAAAACAAAATAGAAAAAGGCTTGAGTCGCAGGCGTGGATGGCGGCGAGGCAGCGGGATCGAACGCTGGGGAGCGATTCGCTGTGTCTTGGCAGACGGAGTCTCTTATGTACACGCGGTGGGCTTCTGGAACAATCGGCGTGGAAGGTTCGTAGTGTAGAACATTCGTAACTCGAATGAACAACAATGCTCTCGAATTCTACAGAACGCGACATATAGGGGCATTCACTGGACGCCATATTTGAGGTCAATGTTTAGAGCGCATGAGTGAGTGAGAAAACGTATTTATTAAAGGAATGGGATACATCACGATCTCTTGATAAAGTCATCCAATCGTGACGGGGGAAGGGATTATGGGAAGGGTGGGGGAAGGGGCTAAATGTAACAGGCGATCCCCGATGAGCGGACGAAACTAATCAGGGAATCGAGAATGTGTTTGCTAAGAACGAGCTTACATTAATAGCCTGCTAAGACCAGCAATCTTGAGGGTGTGGAATGCACGTTGCAAAAGAACTGTGGAAGCTGGCCGTCAGCACGCGCTCAGCAACCACGCACACGGATATGGCCGCCAGTGAATACTCCCTATACAGAAGTAACAAAAAGGCGCCCCCGCTCCAGGGGTGCTATTCTGGTCACAAACGGTCACGTTCGTGTTTCTCGAAAACTCCTCCCCCTACGAACCGCGCGCTCCTATTGGCCACAGCCCGCGCGATAATTCCACGCGGTTTCCATGGGAACGTTCGCGAAACACGAAAGCAACCGTTTGCCGTAACTGTCGCTCTTCGTGTTCGGACAGTGACGACAAAGTGACGTATGACCACGTCCGACCTACGTAGCACATAGCGGAAGTCGCGTAACTAGATTAACTGCGGTATTACTCGACACACCGTAATCTCTGTTTCACTATGAGTGCGAGCTAGTGCGGGTGTAGGAGCTACAAGAACGTGCTCCGGGCTTTCAACGTCCCTGTCGAGCAGGCGCGCTTGCGCAGTGCAAGCCAACGTTCGTGCAAGCATCGTTCGGGGTGATGTGCTCGTGCTTTTAACTTCTGCTTCTATTGCACGAAGGGGAACAAGCTTTGGGCAGGATTCTAGAGCGTAGAAAATGGCGGCGATGCTTGTTGCGCAACGATCTCTCGACCAACGCGTACAATGACGGGTTTTCCGCGAGCACCCGGTTGCCTTCGCGATGCACGACGACTGTTTCTGACGACGATACCGCTTGTTGATAAGCACCGTGTGATCGCAGTGTGACCAGCATCGCGACGAGAGACGGCGACGATGAGAGATGATGACCGTCGAGCAGCAGCAGACTAATTGAATCGCACTGATATTTTTCGCAGCGGGGAACTACAAGGGCGCGGTTTCCACCTATGATCACATAGCTAATGCCCAGGGGATGGTGATCAGAGCCGTGACGGCCGTCGCGAGTGTCGCTGTCAACCGGCTGGGAAGAGACGGCTGGGTCGACAAAACCCCGGACCGAGGCAGCTGAGGCATGTGCGAAAGAAGGCTTTTGTCGCCACCACGACAAGCACATCGACGTCGTGGGGTGCGTTGACTGAACCTAGAATCTAACTGAAACCATCATCATCGGTCTGAAGGAGACCGTCACCGTTCTGAAGGACTCCAACACTTTGACGCAAACACCACTTTGCCATTAACAACTTGGTGGTAAGTTGACGTTAAAACTTCAGGGTTTCTACCGCTTCGAAGTTAGTGCACGCTTAGTACTTATGTCTTCAGTTTACCATTTGTTGCGGTTTGTAGCTACTGTCAATCACGCAATAAAATCTGGATGGGTTGCTGATGGCATTTTCTTGTATCAATTCGATATTTCACCTTTTCACACCAAGCTTCTGGAATTGCATGTCAGTCATCGGACAGTCATAAGAAACACTTTTCTATGCCCTGCAATGAACTACGAACAGGTGTGTCCTAAAATGAATCGTTAGTTGTTTAGACTGCAGGAGTTTAGTCTGACAGAGTATGGTAACATTGTTACCCACTGTAGACGAGAAATTTAGCCAGTGCAATCTTGTGGATGGTTGTCATCTACGTGACCAAGAAAAACAATAAAACTACAATTGTCCTACATTCAACACACGTGTGTTTAATGTAAAGGTTATGATACCAATTAAACAGATTGTCGTTTCAAAAGTGACAGTAACTCATTGAAATTAAAGAGTAGTGTGAGCTTGATTTTTGAAATTTGCCTGTGATGCAGAGCAAATACGCACAGTTGACTTATCACCATCAAGCATAAACGACAAGCGGAAGCAGAGTAGATATGTGAAGGAAAAGCGAGCATATGTACTAAAAAAGAACTGCTACGTAACGTGAAGAATGTCAGCAACTATCTTGCCATTATGGTACGAGCTCAGTGGCTATGCACATGCTTAGGGCAGCCTGTGAATGTAGGATGCTCCCCTTATGGTATCATCGAGTGGCGAAGCCAGCAGGGGGGGGGGGATTATGGGGCTTCGCCCCTCCCACCCTAAATCCGGCGGGCACTAGAATATACACACAAATCCCCCCCCCCCCCAACCCGAAGTCATGAACATCCCAGCCACCTCAACCTCCCTCCACCCTCACCTCCTCAAAAGTTCCTGGCTACGCCAGTATACTATCAAGAGCACTCAATAGATAGTCAACATTATCAAGATAAGCGAAATTTTCTTTATTTTATGCACCATATAGGCAGTGTTTCTGTCTTTATATGCATGCAGGCAAAGCACACACTGTAGAAAACACTTGTGTGAAGGCTGCGTTCACAATGCGGTCCCCGTCAAACTTTCAAGGCGTTAACGAATTCCACAAATTAAATTTTCAACGAAACGCGTTAGTTTTGCAAAACGCTGGCAAACGTACGTTGCGTTTTACATTATTCACCTTTGTCGTCCGTTGAATCAGCAGTCAGCACTACACAAACCTCAATGAGCTTGTCGTTTGTTTTCTTGCCGTTGGGGCGATCGCTGGCGGTCTTGGCGGCGGCACATATCTTTCTCAGACCGTTGGCTGCTGCCTCCGTGCTCGCGGAAGCGTTGTTCACTTTGTGTCAAGGTGAAGTTTTGAATCTTGACGCATGGCAACGCTGAATGAAGGTCTATTACCGTATTCATAATCTCAGCAAGGCGACCGTCCGAGCCACAACAACACCACCACCTTCAAGCTTCATAACACCGGCACAAATAGAAGCCAAGTCTTGCATCTCGCCAAGTGTTATATCGGAGACGTTGAACGCCAGCTCACTGTGCTCTTTGACCCGGTCCTGCCGCCGAATGGGCTCATCCAACAGCACGAAAGCATTCGTGTGCGCGTTGATCAAGTGACCGATCGCATGTCAAACCCCAGCCGCGGTCGATCCGACGAGCATCGCGGCCATGTTCTTTCGAGTTTCTCTCGCCAAGGGTACGGTTGTCGAGTTAAAACAATGCAAATAGTCCCGTGCATTCTTGTTCTTACGTCATTTTGTCGTCACAGCCCGAACTCGAAAAATGACTGTTAGCGGCAAACAGAGGCTTTCTAGTTTCACGAACGTTTCCATGGCAAATAGCGTTGAATCGTCACGCGAAATGAAGCCAATGGGATAGCGAGGTACCTATGTAGGGACGTGTAAAAACGTTTTCTATTTTTTTGCACGAGCTTTTCTGCAAA
>JAZHYW010012459.1:0-43441 GCA_037355805.1 Ixodes ricinus
ATTTTTCAGTGGGCAAGTTGGTCAGGCGACGCCTTCCGACTGTTTACCACATCGCTGTTCAGTACCGCTGTACGGAATGCGGTGATCGACGATTTTTCGCCGCTTCTTCACCGCCGGTCTTTGGCTTGATATTGTTTTACGGTTTAAGAAACAGCGCGGCATCGCGCGGTGCGCCAGCGCTTTTTCGCGATCGCGACATCCGCTGTCGAATTCACTGTCTGTGGTGCGCACCTAAAAAAGGTACAGGTTAAATATTTGCTATGCGCGGAATAAAAATCAAAATGAACGCATTGCCAGTGAAACAAAGCGGTGCCAGTGACGGCGAAGCGGAATTGCGAGGCCGCTTAAAGCCGAGCGTAAAGAAGCAAGAGAGCGAGCTGCATGCGAACGTGCCGACGGAGCGCCGCACTGTGCACAGGCACGTCGTTTAGCGCGACCTGCACGTTTGCGCGATCGTCTACTGCACTTCGTTAACACCTCGAATGCAGTTCACACAGTTCAAAGTTCGGCAAGCCATATTCGTCTCCACCAGGCGATCGGCTACAGCAACGCGCTGCAGCGGAGCTTGCTGTTTCGAATGAAGCCCGGCGGCTGCATCAGCGCTCGTGCAGCGAGTGCTCCAGACAAGGCAGCCGATGTTGTCGCCTGCCAGCAGCAACGTATATCCATGCCATTGCGAGATGGCAGAAATGGGCTTGTAAGCATCAGGTCCGAGCGGCAGGGCGCTCGTGATCAACGGACACTCCCACTCGATGCTGCCGCGTCAAGTCGCTGCACAGTTTCAGTCAGGCCAAAACGCGTTTAACTCAAACAAGTTAATTATAAAATTGGCCGCAATCGAGAATCGAAGTCGGCTCACCGGCCTTCTTCGTTTTCGCCTCCCAAATCTCGCGCCTTGCGGGTTATTTTTTTTTTTTTGCGAGCGTTTTGCTGACTCTTTTTCGCGCTCTTCGAGCACCCAACGGCACCAGCACCCATTACGTTTTCTAACGTCTAGTAGGGCGCAGAATGATCATTTTCACCGTCGTCCTTCGCCCATGCTAGTGACCCGGCTGCCGGCTCGAGACATAGCGTACATCATATGGACAACGAAACCGTAACGCGATGCGCACAAAGCCAGACTGCTGATCAGTGCTGCCAAGACTGCGTAGGCTGACTTAATAGATCGCCGGAACTCTCCAGGTATGTGCCCTGGGGCAGGATCATTCCTTGCCTCCTTTATATTTTTCACGACGTCCAGACCGTACGGTTCGTGGTCGCAATTTGACGCGAGGAAAAAAAACGGGTCGCCTGCTCCAGTTGCCAGGCATTAGGGAGGGTAATCCTGCTTGTTCTTCTGGAATCACATATTGCCTAAAAAGGTGTTTGGGTAATGATTAGGTGGCGTTTTTCCGAAAATATTTTCGACCAAAAAAATCGGCGCATGTTTTTTGACGTTTATTTTTTGCGTTCAGCGATTATGGCTGAACGTCTCCTGACGACGCCAGTTACGCTGATAACCATGAAGAAAATGCGATTGGACAAGAACATTTCAAATTTCCAATTCTATCTGGCATATTTTTATACGCTTTTCTTCCTGTGGGACCATCTATCCCGACAAAAATGCCTAAGTCAATGAGCGGAACGCATGCAGGCACAATCGTTTGCCTTAGAGAGCTATTGCGCACGTTTCTGAACGCGCTTTCACAGCCCAGTAGACAAGCAAACGGCGCAGCTTTAGAATGGTCTGTAGTAGGTAAAGAAAACAACAGTACACGTATTCCCGTTCCTGGCATGAAGAGGCGCGTTTCTAAATAATGGTTCCGGACGACAATTATTGTTGTTGGCGTTGCTCTGCGCAAGAACCACACCGACCCCAACAGTAATTGAAGCGATGGTGATCGACGAGATAACATGTTTCACAAATCTCTACAGAGGCGGTGTTTCAAGAAAATCCGCCGTCGTTAGGCGGGGAACATTAACCGACCGAGTGTTGTTTTACCCAGGCCGAATATTTCAACCACCGAGCTGGCCGTAACCAATTTCGTATTTTCGTCACCGGCGGATGTTTATCAACCTGCACATTAAAGCCCGTCCTGAAGTTTTTTTTTTCAATGGTGTATAGAGGTGGATTTGTTCAGTTCAAATTTCCTGAGAATAATAAAATAACAAACATCGAAATGTTGAACACCGGATAACGAAGTTGCTAAAGGCCAGCGCGCCAGAAGGCAACCCTGAACTGCAACAATATTTGCGTTTATTAATCAAGTCAGAACCACTAGTTAGGTCTTCCACTTCGAGGAAGGCGCGAGGTGGGCGCCGCCACAATCGCGATAATGATCTGTTGCCCGCGATTAATAACGCGCCGGCCTCACGCTTCCTCGAGGAAGTGTGGAGGGGACCTCAATTTGAGAGAGTGCTCCCGTGAATCTGGCGGTTGGGATTTCAAAAAACGTATTTTGTAGGGGAAATTGATCAGGGGTGCAAGAAAGTTAGTGGTGCAGGCGTGAGCGGGGAAAGTTCGAACAATAGAGCGAGAGAAATAGGAGTTTCAGCAGATCGTTTCCAACCCCAGTTTGCTCAGCTCATTCCGAAAGCGCAGCTTAAAAGTTATGCGGCTGGAGCTAATCACATGTCGGCAATAGGTCACGCGATCGTGCGCCTGCACTTTTGTATCACCTGCTGCGCCGCCGGTCGGTCTGCGCCGCCTGCGCCGGGTTTACTTTGCCCGCGTTACGGAGAGCATCACCCAGGGTCATTCCGCTACAGGTTAAAAAGTGACCTTCACGTTCTGAAATTTAGTCATAGGGGATGTGTCAGTACGGAGGCGACGCACGCTGGTGTCCGTGTTCTAGCTTTCTTAACCTGTTCGGCATAGTTTTGAGATGGAAGTACACGCGGCAAGGCGTCACGATGACCCGCCAGCGACGTTGCCTGCATTGTCTCGATATACCATGGGGCTCGAGCCCGCGGGCCTTTCCACCAGCTTCTCGGGCGCTTCAACGTGATCGCAGGTAAAGGCAGCGCCCTGATTTCATTGCCAAGTATCAAAGTGAACTATTGCAGTGCCCGACGCTTTTCTGTCTTGTTCACTAACGCAGGCCGCGGTAACGACGCGGCTGGAGTCTCCGCCGAATTTGAAAGTAGACATTCATTAGACCTCGCGCGCTCGACGCCTCAAACGTGTCCTTGACAGTGCCGACGTTTTGAAGTCGACCTCGCGGCGAGGAAAAGCAGCGAAGCACATGATTCGGCCTGACTACGGAACGGTAAATCACAGACGAAACTCGACGCGCTGCAGCCTTGTAGGCCAGCGGGATGTGGTGCGTGCTTTCACTCAAACCACATGCGCTTACATTTATTAATAAAACGTAAACTTCAGATATTTCATTCTTTTAGTTGCGAATCAAAGCCCAGCAAAGGCACCAAGAGCAGTTTACGCGCAAAAATGTTCTTTTTCAAAAAATTACTTTAGTGACCACTTTGTGTGCGAGAATGCTTTTCCGATAGAACTGTCCAGCCTTTGCTGCGCTCGACGGAAGCTGAAACGAAGTATAAGCGCCAGTTTAGCTCTGTGTAATCCGCCACGAGACCTTGTCCGCTGTGAAAAACACTGGCGGTGTAAATGCTCAGTTGCGGCGCCTTCTTTGTGGCACTGATACAGATAAAAAGCGTCTTCAAATTCATGGCCCCAAAGCACTTAATGCCGCAGAGAAACGGCGGCCAAAACGTTCCATGTAGAAAATCACCTTCATTTCTGGAGATACGCTCATGAAGGTGGTGCATATGTTGGCGTTTGCAGCGACGGCATAGCAAACGCTCAACGTCCGCGAGATTCCTTTCAAAACCCTGACCTGCTGGGGCCGATAATCTGCGCAATGCGGCCAAAAGCGATGTCTTGGGCACCCTGATAAGTCGTTTTTGTTCTCGCACTGCGGATTGTTCAGCGGGGAGTTTGAGGCCCACAGAAACGACGCATCTCAAAATGATCCATAGCTCGTTTGCAGAGCATCATTAACTTGGGGTCTCGGTGATTGCCCAGTTGCTTTGAAAACAAGATAGCAAAGAAACTCTTGAATGCCTTTGTTGAGGCCTGATTGACACCCTCTCTAACATCTTTCGTAACAAGAGTCGTAAATAAATTTCTGCAGGACCGCCAAGCTTCAACAACTTAAGGCCACAACAGTCCGCTTCTTGCGGCACGCAAAATATCTGTAGATAATCTGCAATATTCGTTACTTTCTTCACAACACCATATATCTCGTATTTATCATTTCCTCGTTCATACTTTCTTCTTTCATTATGTATTGTTATGGCGACAGCAGACTTCAATTTCAGTTTTGACCGTTAGCTGAGAGCAGAAACCCAAAATTGGGGTGGTAATGACGACAGCTCTTCAGTGCGCCCCGAGATTATGTTTTGCAGATTTTAAATAGACTGTTTTGTATTAGAAACCCACCGCGCAGTTCTCCGCATGTATGTGGTCAGCGCTGCCATGCAGTGAGGGGAAAAATGATCGTTACTGCGCCCAGTTCGAGGCCAGGGGGTAAAGACAGCAGCGGATAGTGGGAATTGCGACGCTGACATCGTCGGTCCCCAGACACGAACGAGTAGCGAAGGGCGCCTGCTTGCATTCCGCGCTTTGCCTTTGTTCAACTGTTCGTCAGCGGTGGAGTTGCAGGGGCGGGGATCCAGAACCTATTTTTGGGGGGGGCAAAATTTGTATGATGCTATTTTCATTTTTCAAAACGGGGGCCGCCCATAATAAAATGTCAGAAGAGGGAAGGGGGGGTCGACTTGGCTTGGGGGGGGCGTCGCCCCTTGTCGCTCTCCCTTGATCCGGCCACTTGGTGAGCTGTTTTGATAAAAATCACTTTCGTCGGTTGTTCTGTGAAATAAAGCAAAAAAGACACTAACATTGTTGTCAAATGGCGCTTACCAGCTAAATGGCATATGAAAACTTTGCTCTTGTCTCACCGACCGACGACGTCTGCTTCCGTGTATTGCTATTTGAGCGACTGCAAAGCCTAAAGATGCTGGGCCTTTTCTTCGATATTATTGTATGATTCCCAGTTCGATGGCACTGTCCCTGATGCTCGTAAAGCTATCAATGCAACCCTACTTCTTTTTCCCGCTCATTCCAGTAAACTTACCGAGCCTGTCAAATACCACAAAAAAAGGGGGAGTGTCTAAATAAATACAAACAGCGGGAGCATCAGTACTTTTCCAGTGAGTCATAGATCGTAGCCTTGTTCATGTTGTATTATTTTCTTTAATCGCATATAAAACGCGATGTCTACCAGAAAACGTCCAACAAGTGAAAAATGATGGTGTCTGTCGTATATTCATTGGTTTCTAACATCGTAGCAGTCAATCTCACCGCCAACTATATGTTTCTTTTCGCATTACGGCGGTGCCATGGCGTTGCCGCGCAAGACGTAGCCAGTTATTTAATTATATGCGTACGCAGCATCAAAAATGCAATAATCGTGGCTTGAGTCACCAAGCGGCGAGCCACCGCGTCATGTGTTAAACAAAGGTTACAAAATGATTAGTATAGAAAGTGAGTTCATCGTATCTTCCAGTAAAAAGTTCGCCGCCTCTACGATTAATAACGGCACTGTGCCTCGGGACACTTTGGGACCAACACATGTTTACGCTGCCGCCCGCCTGAATCAGCGGCGCTGCACTACACAACGCAAGCGATTTAGCGTCTACACAGTTGCGTTCAGTTCAGTTCGAGTACGACGCGCATTCTGCTCAGGCAGCATGTCTATGCTCGACGGCACCAGCGCCGTAGTAACCTCTCTGGTTGTAATCAGGTGTCGTTGCTGCAGTCAGGCCTGGAACGAAATGTGTGGAACAGCCTTCAATCGCTCCCAACCGCGTAAGCAAAATCAAAACGAAAAAAAATGGAGTGTGGAGCGATCAATGGGATTCATCCGATGAAATGCGTGAGCATTAGTTCCTCCACCAGGTCACGTAACATGAAATCATGCGTAATCCCATGCGGCAATGGCGTGAAAAATGCCGTACTATGACTATCTGATATGAACCGTCGTCATCTTACGTGATCTCTTTACAGAAACACGTCATCTACGCGATCACGCTTATACGATATGACGTCAGCTTACGTGATCACGACGTCATCTTACGTGATCACGTAACATCGCTTCATTTTGTAAGTCAACCTCTCTCCACAGCAGCGCTCCGGCACTTCCGGCCCTATGCCAGTCGAAAGCAGCGCCCCGGCAAAGCGAAAGTCGAAATCCCACATTGAGAATACTCGTAAGCGACTGTCTGTGAAGTTTCTGCAATGCTGATAAGCGCAGAGATCGAGCATCGTTGTTCCACACCATTGTAGTTTAATGTTCAATGGTAGCTCCTGCAAGAATATGAAATGGCGTTGCAGGCAGACATCAAGATCTAATCACAAATGCGGCTTGACGTCGTTTAATTCACGTGTATATACCAGTGTAGCAATAAAGGACTTATTTGTGCATACATGTTGCGCGGTTTTTTATTCGATATAAAATGGAGAACGATGTGTTCAGATTTGTCTTCGCGAGCGCAAGTACACTTGACGCAATAAATAATGACGATTTCGTCGTCCCAGTGGTGAGCAGTGGTATCTTTGCTAAAAATAAATATTTCTGACAACCAAGTTTTGTGACATGCTTTTCCAATGTCTGGCCACTATTTCGATACCTTTCAGTCTGAACGAGTATACTTCTGTTTGTTTTTGCTAGCTTAGGAGGGGGTCACAGAGCTCATATTTTTATCTTCCTCTAGGACAGACGTACAGAGTCATACCGCAACACGCGTCTGTGGAACAGAGCTATCGCTCTCCCTGTTGGCGGTACAGTAGCAGACGACACAACGTAGCTCCAGTAGCTTATCGAGAACACGGCCACGACGGCAGTTGCCCTCGCCCACGCAGCCTCCGTGGCGAGGGTGCAGCAGGGCTTGGTCGCGCAGCCGCGGCCCGCAGCGCGACCGTCCAGACTTAGGGGAATGGTCTTGAAGAACCGAGAAATGGTATCTTGTATATAACAATCACATGTCGTTAGTATGTTCTAATAGCTAAACCAAATAAATATTTGCAGCTTGCGAGAATAATGTTCGCGTGACGATTCACCGTTCGCACTCCTGATCGGATGCGTTATCGAATCATTCATGTTCGTGGCTCGCAGTTATCGGAACCCCCTTCGGAGTGACTTACCGATATTTTTTTGCTTGTTTGTTTGCAGGGGCATTGTAGAAAAATCACAAACACGCGAGAGAAAAAAATCTTATTGAGTACGCGTGATTTTGAGCTTCACAGGCCCTGCACAGACGCCCGATAAATGTCGTCCCAACTTGGGGAGAAACTAATCCTTTTCTGTTGGAAATTTTGACTCAGCGTATGCTGGCAGCTCGTTTCCTTTTCTGTTTTGTCTCATACTCCGGTTTCCCACCGCAACTTGGAAAACTTGAAAAGTCAGAGCTGCCGCGAGGGAATCACACTCGCGGAGCAGCCATAGCGCGACAGCCACTTGCAATAGCAGTCTCTATGGCGCCTGCATGGAGCAAAGCGTATCCGAGTTTTGTAGTGGAACGGAAAACAATAAATAATTAAACGATTTTTTTATGCAGTAAACACTTCTACCTCTAGGCAGAACTTCAACCGAGTAACGGTTACGCTGCAGCCCGCGCCCATTTCAACGAAGTTGGGAGAACGATGTATTACGTCTTGTGAATACACATGTGGAGCAGCATGTTTATGTTAGAGGCATTATGTTTAATCGCTGCGTAAAGTACTTTCCAAAAGAAGGTATTTATTTTTGAGCAGTCTCAACCGTTTCCGCCCACGTGCTCTACGAATACAGCAACTCCGTTCGTAGGTAGAAGTGGATGAGGAAAATGGCGCGCCCTTGAGCGATGTGAGTAGTGATTATGAAATAAACTTGCCCAATCAACCTATAACTGTGACCTGTCCGGTCGCCTGGGACCCGGACAACTAATATCGTTCTCTGAAAAGTCAATCCATAATATTTATAAGTTTTGTGGAGTTCATCGAGCGAATAAAATGTTCCAACAATGAGCCAGACCTCACACGATTTCCCGAATCGAACACAGCGCTTTTGAATTTTAGCACCGTAGATAGTTCTGCGCACAGTGTATTACTGGTGTGCAAACATTCGTCTAACAGTCTTTCAACGCTGAGTGCCGTCGGAATGACTCAGAATAACTGCGGTGAGTTGATAATCGGGGAAGATAAGACGGGGACTTTGGCACTTTGGGGAAAACGGACCGTGGGCATTTGAGACAGGTAAACTGCCGCGGGACGAACGTGCTACGATCGCATACCCTCTCCAAGGTCGTCGCTTGGCCACTGCGGGCGTCCAAGTAAAAACCTTTCTTTTCTTCTTTCTTTTTTTAAGGGGGGGGGGGACGCTGGGATGGTCTTCTTCCTTTGTGGTTTTGACAGGCGCGCAACAGGATTGGCAGAACAAGCAGGGGATTCATTTTTTTTCGATGGATCCGTTCTGTCTATGCATGCGAACATGACGGTTTGATGTTTCCTTAGTAGTTAGTTGCCCTTGCTCCTGACCCGGGTCCCAGCGGGCGCGTTGTCGTTGTGTGCGCTCGGTAACTCGGACAAAGTCACCGGACAAAAGCTCACCGGACAGAAGCTCACCGGACAGAAGCTCACTGGACAAAAGCTCACCCGTTTTCTGACAGACCCGGACAAAAGCTCACCCGTTTTTTTGACAAACCCGGACAAAAGCTCACCTCGATTTGTTTTTTGCTACCCGGGCGAAACACGGGCTTGAATAAAGTGCGGACGCGATGGACATTGGACCATTTTTAGGAGAACTTGTACCCCATCCACCAATGAGTTGCGAATTTTTAAAAATACTTTGAAAGAACGGGTGTTGGGCCTTTTGGAAAAGTACAAGACAGATGACCAATTTAGAAAACTGTGCGGGATTTTAGATAGGCTCGCGTTCCTTCCACCACAGCTTGTTCCACTAACAACTAACCACCAGGAAAAGTCTACCGGTGACATCATCTACCTGCTGGACTATTTTGATTGCACGTACGTCAACGGCCGCTTCTGTTATACTTTTTGTTCCATCTGCGGCGGCACCCAGAGCGAATTCTTTCCCCTTCGCCTGGCTCTGCGCCGACGACGACCGGAGTTTCCGGGATACGGCGGAATATGTACGACGCCAATCTTCATGATAAAGACCGGATGAACAACACCTGTGAAGGATGGAGTACTCGGGTTCCAGAAGCCCGTCGGCCACGCCCATCCGGGCGTCTTGAGGCTGATTGAATGCTCTAGGCGAGGAAAATCAGGCGCTCGTTGCCAGCAGCTGACACAAGCTTTGGAGAGGTGAGCCCCCAAAGAAGTGGGTGCGAAAACCACTCGGCGCCTGCGATGATCGTCCCAGAAACATTATGCGAGATCCTGCATGTACATCGAGATCTACCAAGACTGCTGGAGCTAGTAGGGGACTCGCATTCGCTTCTAACCAACCGATAAACAAACTTGGTTCTATACAAAATCAACAAACCATGCACCTCAGTTGCGGATTTAATTTATCGTTGCCTTCTTTGTCGCACGCATGCACCTAAGTTGTCCGCACTCGGTGTTAAGACCAACATGAAATTTTCCTCGGTGAGGCTTTTGTCCGGGTCTGTGAAAAAAAATCAGCAGAACCCATCCTTTGGGAATGATTATCTACGTTAATGCGAATAGCATCAAACGGTGCGGAGTTATGCGCGTTCGTCAGGTGGCCGGCACACTCTAGATACGCCAGCCCACTCTTGAGGCGATTCTAAATTTGCTGACACTTTCACAGCCCTGCGCACGATCTCCGCAGCCCAGCACGTGCGTTTGTGTCACTTAGGAAGGCGAGCAAAGCACGCGCCATACGCACAAACACTCAAAATGGTACCGACCAGACTTTCTGCGTCTCAGCTAGTCTCAACCAACGGTACTCTAACCGGTTGTTTATATCTTTACCATAGACGCGCTTACAGCGCTGTCACAGCTGCCGGTGCGCGCGCGTTCCATGCACGAGGGCTCATTCCGCTCCGTGAGGCTGAGCACGCTGTAGACGGCCTCTCCGAGCGCGGGAGAGGGTGAGCTAGAGGCCGAGGCTCAGCCTCACGAGAGGGTGAGTGAGCCCTCGTGCATGGAACGCGCGCGCACCGGTAGCTGTGACAGCGCTGCAAAGCGCGTCCTATGGTAAAGATATAAACAACCGTTTAGAGTGCGGTGAATGACTGTATTTGAACTGTGATCCTGAAACCGGGAGTGGACTATACTTCGTTTCAGCTTCCGTCCGAGCGCAGCCAAAGGCTGAGGGACGGTTCGCAACTTCGAGAAGAGCATTCCTACGCACCACAAAGTAGTCCGCAAAAACAATTTTTAAAAAACAACTGTTTTGTGCGTAAACATTGCACAATATTCCGGATGTGTACTGCTAAGAATGATTTGCAACTAAAGGAATGAAATATCTGAAGTTTATGTTTGTATTAATATATGTAAACGCATGTGGTTTGGTGAAAACACGTACATCCGCTGGCAACACGGCTGCAGCGCTCGGTTTTTCTGTGTGATTTCGTTCCCGTAATCGTCGAATCATGTGCTTCGCTGCTTTCCTCACCGAGTCGCTTCAAAACGTTCTTTCGCAAAGGCACGTTTGGGCGTCAGGCGCCAGAGGTCCTAATGAATGTCTACTTTCGAATTCGGCAGGAGACTCCGGCCGCGTCGTACCGCGAATGCGTTGTAAACAAGAAAAGCGTCCGGGCCACTACAATTCACTGGTACGCGGCAAAATCAGGGCATTCCTTTACCTGCCGATCACATTGAACGCCGAGAAGCTGGTGGAAAGGACTGCGCCTGGAGCCCTGGTATATCCAGACAATACAAGGAAACATCAACGGCCGGGTCATCGCGGGCACCTTGCATCGTGTACTTACATCTCGAAACTATGCCGAACAGGTTGAAAGCTTGGACACAGACGCCAGCGGCCAACCTCCGTACTGACATCCCCTGTGACTAGAGTTCAGAACGTGAAAATACACTTTTTAAACCTGTAGCAGACGATACCGTTGATACACCCGTAGCAGACGAAATACTCAGCGAGCGCGGGCGGCGCGGACGACCGGCGGCGCAGCGGAGTGATACAAAATTGCAGGCGCGATCGTGTGACCTATTGCCGGCATGTGATTGGCTCCGGCCACACGTAGCTTTGGCTGCGCTCGGACGGAAGCTGAAACGAAGTTTAGCATTTTAAAATTCACTCCTCGAAACGCGTGATTTTTAATACTCTGTGCAAAAGAACTGTACAGCAGCCGTCGAATGACATTAATGCTGCCGTAAACAAACCATGCATGTTAGAGAAAAAAAATGCCTTCATCAGCTCTGTGGTTAGCGCGTCTGCCTGCTGATCAAAGGGTCAACGGTTCGAATCCCAGCCGGCGCCGGTCTTTTTTTATTTATTTATCGACCCGCGGCGTAAGAGGTTAGATAGCCAGATAGATAGATACATAGACGAAAAGTGCGCGAAGTAGCCAAAGAACGCTATTCGCATTAAAAATCGGTGGAGCTTTTTGTCCGGGTTCTGTGAAAATGGGTGAGCTTTTGTCCGGGATTCACACTTGTGTGCAAATATTCGTCTAACAGTCTTTCAACGTTGGAAAGCATCGGAATGACTCAGAATAACTGCAGGAGTTGATAATCGGGGAAGATAAGACGGGGACTTTGGCACTTGGGGAAAACGGACCGTGGGCATTTGAGACAGGTAAACTGCCGCGGGACGAACGTGCTACGATCGCATACCCTTCCAAGGTCATCGCTTGGGCCACTGCGGGCGTCCAAAAAAAAACCTTTCTTTCTTCTTTTTCTTTTAAAAGGGAAGGGGGGTGGGGTGTAGGCGCTGATTGTCTTCTTCCTTTGTGGCTTTTGACAGACGCACAACGGGATTGGCAGAACAAGCAGGGGATTCATTTTTTTCGATGGATCCGTTCTGTCTATGTATGCGAACATGATTTTTTTTTCCTTTTAGTAGTTAGTTGTCCTTGCCTTGACTCGGGTCCCAGTGGGTGCGTTGTCGTTGTATGCCCACAATTTTTTTTTTAGTTTATGGTAGTTTTTGCGCTAATAGGGACAAAAACAGAAAACAAAAAAAAAACTTTATTTTTTTGTTCAGGAGCGTTTTCAAAGCCCGGAGCACCTCGCCTTCGTTCCCGTGACATGTCGCTCGCTTTCGCGTAGCACCCCTCGATTCTGAAGGCCACCGTGTTTTTCAGGGAAGAAGGCGATTTTAGGTGCGCACAGTGTTTCCAAAGGTGCAGGATTGAGAGCGTAACCCAAGCACTTGAAGAGAAGAGGAAGGCGGAGCTCTCTTCTTATCGGGACTCTCTTTTATGGGTCTCCACGTCGCGATTGTCCTACAAAATCAACTTTCATTTATTTCTCGCTCGTGGCTTCCAAGTACTGTGCGCAACAATTGAGATAGGGTATACGTAGTAATAGCTGCCTAATACGATGCATATTTCTAACACACAATATTTTTGCGAAATCAAGGTTTCGCTCAAATGGATAACTCACACATACAGTTCGACCAGCAATACCTTTGACGTATTGACTCGCGAGAGATGCCCCCAACACGGCTGAGTCTGGCGGTGTTCCAGACCCAACATCTAAATTTGGTTGCCTTACTTGTTACTATTTCGCGCGCATTTTGCGCCATATCGAAATGAAAGCGCATGACAAAAGTGGCGCTCGTTTTCCGCTCGATGGAAATTTCACGCCAGCTCGTTGTCTTCGCTGGTACCTTGAGCGTTTCCCAGCGATGCGGAGCGTTCAACACGAAAAAAAAACAACGTACGATGGCATCCTTCGTACACTCATTACTTCTATAACACCGAGCCGCCTCGTATCCTTTTGTTTTTCTTTCAAAGTACTCATTTCTTTCTGTGCATTACGGATGTTACGACGCTAAGTCGGTCTGCACCCTCGAATTTGAACTTAGGCTAAGAGCAAGGAAGAACCAGTTTAAATCAGGAAAATATAATTAACACTGTAGCAAAGTAAATCCATCATATCGATCGGAAATACGATTTGACACATTCCATCTGAACACATACCGTGTGTGCACAGCGAATGCAATACCGAGTCAGCGTGCAAAATGCCGCAACACTACGCTACCATAACATCTAAGCGATTTTTGCATAGCACCGAGCACCGAAAAGAGAAAACAGTTATTCATTCACATAAACGAAGCAAATTTATTTAAAGACCGCACACTCCGTACGTTCAGTCTAGCTAAGGTTATCAATAGACTCGACCATGTCATTTGTCGAAACAGATAAAAGACGTTGGCAAAAATGATTAGACTGAATAAGTGAATCTAACGCACGTATTTTACCAACCGACGGTCGCGCGCCTTCAATACCATTTCCAATTGTCACTGCGCACCTGGGACACACTTTGGGGAGCAAAACATATTTACATCGCCGCCCGAGGTCTTCATTGAACGTGTAGTGCTGACCAAAATAAAACGCTAACCTGACTCTCAATCGCTCGCCGCAAAAGACGATTTCGAAAAGGCGGTACTGTACGTCACTTGAGATAGAACACCTAAGCTATAGAAACGAGCGTCGTAAAAAAGGGGACCGACATTTTTATTCCTACCTCCGAACAGAAACGAGCGCCACCCACTGCATCACCCAGCACAGAGGCCGGACTCGGCCACCGCGCGTATTATCAATGAAGTCCGATGCAATGCACACTGAGCTGACTGACCACAGACATACCAAGCGCGCGCGAGGGAAGGAGAAGCTTCCTCCGCCGGGAGAACACGACACATTTCGGGGATCTATTTCACGCAGCGGATAACGCGGGCCTTTTCACACTCCGATACTGGCGCCATCTAGAAGTCGCGCGTTCAACCACGTCGCGAGCCGCGCGCCATCTGGTGGCTGAAACGGACGAATAAATAGAGGTACCGCGCCCTCTTAAAGGGGTGCTCCGGCGATTTTTTCATGGTCGTTGATTTGCTTCAAAATTGGCTCAACACACCGATAGACATGGCTCTACGAGTTCCCCAAGTATTGTGTGAAAAGAAAAAAATTCGCGAAGTTATTGAATTTTCGAATTTCGCTTTCATCGTGTTTCTCAAAGTGGGGGTCCCTACTGGCAACATTGAAGTGTGACGACATATGTGGTATAAAGGGGGCAGTAAGCCATGTTCCCAACTCATTACAAGACGTTTGATGGTGGGAAAAGAATGTTTGGTAACTGATTCACTGAGAAGCACGCAAAAAACACTTGACATACTCTGTTTAAGACTACATGCACGACCTGAAAGTCTTTACCATATGTGACGTCACACCACTGAAGAGCGCGCGAAAATTTGAATGCTGGTTTTGGCATCAACTCATTTACGGTTTTCTCAATTGCTATTTTGTATTTGGAGAAAATAAATAGCATACCGTGACGACTGAAGCCCGGGTAGTCAGAAAATGCAATTTGTTTAGGTAGCTCAAAAAACGACCGGAGCACCCCTCAGAAGCCACTAACTACAGAACAAGAGAAAGCACTATAGGGCCTGTCGTGGTGCCATATATTCACAAGCTTCTCAAAGAAGTAGCATGTAGAGTCAACGTCGACGTTGTTTTCTCTACTCCGAGAAAACTTTCCAGCCTATGCAATCGGGTGAATGTGCCATCTATTCTACCAGAGTGCTGCAGCAAAAACCCAAGCCCAAGTTCGTTTCCTGTGCAGAAGGAGGGATTTATTCTTTCCCTCTTACCTGTGGGAAGCGGTACGTCGGGCAGACAGGTCGCTGTCTCAACGATAGACTTCTAGAACATAACAACAATGCCATTAACGCTAACTCAGGTCACATGGGCATTCATTGTAGAGATTGGGGATGCTCCCCCCTTCTAAACAATTGAGCGGTACTGGGACGAAGCAAGAACAAACTAACTAGAGAAATTATCGAAGCCGCTAGCATAGACCTGCTAGATGGATTATCCGTCAGTACCGCGTGGATTACCTTATTCAAGAAAGAGTCAGATTATTTAGGAAAATCTCCGTAGTGACTTTTACTGTAGTCGGACTTGATCTTATCCTCTTTTATTTCGTTTTTTTTCTTTTCTATTTTATTTCATTGACTCCTTTTTTTCCCTTATCTTCTCTCCTTTTCCTTTTCTCTACCTTTTTCTTTTTCCTTCTCTGTTCTTCCTTGGTTAAATTTTATTCTCTTCTTTTTAGTGTGTAAGAGTAACAGATAACGAAGATCATGTTTAGTACATCCCAGAGTTGACAATCAGCGCTGCGTGAGTGCTGTTTCTTTGTGTGGATGTGATTGATGGTTGTCTTTTGTGCCTGTGAAGTATTACCTTGTTCTAGTCGTTTGCAATTTTGAGTGTAATTTTTTGTATCCAGAATGTATCAAAGATACCCTCTTTTTAGCTGACTTTGTTTCTGAATATGTTCAATGATGGTGCATAGCGCGTTTTTGAAAATGTTTGCATAAAATAGTTGTTTTGTGTCGCATCCCTTGTTTGACTGATTTTACATAAACACCCTTTATGTAATCCCGCTGGGGCCTTTGGGGTTTGTGAAATCAAAATAAGTCTGATTTTAACCGAGGGAGCCGCGTTATCGTGCGGTGAGGACCGGGTCCATAAAATGGTCAGCCCTATAAAAATGTTCAAATAAAAACGTCCTGTGTGCTGTGTTTTGTGACACAATTTATAGTGTTCCATGACACGCTGTCCAAAGGTTTTGCGGAAAAAGCTAGGTATTGCACTGAAAAGTATTTGATACTGTGTCAGATATGTGCATGAAACACAGCGGTTTTTTCTGCAACCCACCCCGAAATGCATGTTTCCGCACTTCAAGGTGCATGTCGAGAGGCTGTAATTTTTTATTTAAAAATGGGAAAACCTTTGCCCTTGTCGAACGCATATTTATTAAGAAAAAACTTGGACACTTAATAACCAGAACCATCAGCAAACACTGCCACATATATGTTAATAGCAACAAGTTTAACAGCGCTGCTTTGTCGTTTTGGTTCTAGCACTGTATCCTTCGGGGCGTAAAGCTTCTTTAGGTACTCCTATTTAAATTGTAACGAGTTGTGCATGATATGGCGACCAAGTTTTTCAACCCCAAAACAGTTACATATCTCTGTTTCTCGACAATGCAAGAGACGGAAGGTTACTTCTAGTAAAGTAAATAATCAAGGTCTTACTTCCTAGGGTCGAGGGGAATCAACGATCCAGTCACGACTTCGTTCCACGTAATCAGAGTTGTCTGCGTAAAGTTTTTTATGAGCTTCTCTTCGTTATCACTAATTCTAATTTCGATGAAGGACGCTGCAATAAATTCGGTGTAATCAGTGGTGGCGTACATAATTATGTTCATCTAAATGATCAGATCCTGCTTAAGGGTACGACACCAAAAACTGCAATACTTCAAGCAGACTACTGATAGCGTATAACAATATCGAAAGAAAAGAACCTTAAATACAAACACCAGTCAAGCAATAATCAAACACGGAAACTGAAGCGTTAAAGCCTTGTTGCTGTCTAGTGTGTCGTATGTGTGTGTGTGTGTGTCTGTGTGTGTGTGTTAGTGTGTGTGTGTGTGTGCGTGTGTGTCTTTTAATATTTCCTGGCAATTAAAAATTGGCGTCTTCAGGTTGGTGAAATTTTAAGCCGGGTATAGGTCATGTTAGTGTTCTTTATGGCGGTCTTTAATGTATTACTTTATGTTTATTCATCCCAAGATGCTAACTTACTTGGTGAGGTTATAGTTGGTAAGTCATAGTGGAGGTCAGCTTTGCTTACTGCAAACTTAATTGTGGTGGATTCAATAAAGCCGCTAGCAACGTCATTCAGATATTATGCTGGAAAGCACTGAAACGTGTTGCGAACTGACCCGCTAGTGAACGCCTGAATGCGTTTTCAAAGTGCGCCAGATTAATTACGCCTGGCAGAGTATGCATAAATTAAAAAAGAAGCTTTTACGATGAAAGGTAAAAAACGCAGGCGAGCTGGTGAATGATATTCATAGTAACCCTGAGACGTAGGAAAATAAAGAAAAACGGACAGATCAACGAAGTCGAACAACTATCGTATAATAGAGCACGGAAGGGCGGTTAAAAATAATGCACCGAACTCTAAAATTGCTAAACATGTAGTAGAGTGCAACAACTGTGTAACCAGAGTGGGAGGGCACTGAAGTCTTACATAGAGAGAAGGATAGCCATAGAGAGTGTTAAGAGAACCTTGCGTATTTTAAGCTCCGGGAACTGTATCAGTCAACCTTCATTATCCCTTGATAAAAGAACGAAAACGTTTCTAGGTTTATAATTTTTTTTTTTTTTTGTTCTAGTGATGGGTTAGTTGTATCGCGGTTCGGATTCTTCTCTTTCTTTGGGTGTGGTTTTTTGTGGTTTCTTTTTCGAAAAAACCTTGTTTGTCTCTTGATAGGGGAACAAAAGAGTTCGTAAGTGTTGTTGGGTTCAGTCTGACCTTGCCAAGTGCGGAAGTTATTGCATTCCCTTTTCGTGTTGGTGTCCCTTTGTGTTTCGGGCGTGTTTGCTTTGTGTGCGTTTGTCGGTATAGGTTGAGGGCGAGGGTACACTGTGAAGTGGGCGAGGAGGTCTTTTGAATTGTGATGGAGCTCCGTGACATGTATATAAGACGATGGTTGTTAAATAAATTTCAAGCTGTGTTAGAGACTTGCGTTGTTCTGCCTTTTTTATTTTCCTACGTCTCAGGGTTACTATGAAGCTTTTATGCTCTTAAAATTCTAGACTGGTTAAAACACGGCTCAAAGCCACGCCAGACAAGTCAAGTTTACCACTGTAAACACGTTTCCGCAATGCGTGGAAAGTTTTATCGAAACTTTGAGTTGCATCGATTGTTGCACGAAACTTCAAAATGGCGGATGCGAATTTTGTTAGTCATGGCAAAATGCCTGGGACTAGCGGTAAAAGCAAGATGAGCAAGCGCACATTGTTCTGCGTATAAAGGGAGAGTCTGAGGAAAAAGACCATTTTCTTATGGTGTTTTTGTTTTAATGTGCGTCTAAATTAAAAAAGAGAAAATTGAAATACAAATTTTCTTGCCCTGCTCTCTAACCTCAGCCGTTTTTAGCGCGTCTCCGAATGCATTTTGCGGATATTTGATTTTTGAGTTGGCAACACTGGCTGAAACCCCATTAACGTTATGCAATTTAAAAAGCGTTATTGGGTCCAATAGCGTCGTATACAGCCCTAGAAACTTAGAGTGCATTTTGAGTAAATACTGTATATGACAACCTAAATACTTTTCAGTATCCTCATATAATATGTCCTATAACGTAAAATAATAAGCATTTAAAATTCTGCACAACAATATGCTTGATATCAACCTACGTAACTCATGTTTATGATATCAACTATTTTGTTAGGATAACCTGGTGGACGCTAAAAAATCCGTTATATCATCCTAATGACAAATAAAATAAAACTGAAAGAATTATCTTCAGAACCAATTCATCAAATGCAAATACGTTGTTGGCCAGGCATATATTGAACAAGACTGAACGACCTTAAAAACAAGTAACACGAATGTATAAATATATTACCTCATTGATATACTAATGTGTTAAAATTTGTTGAAATCAGCACATGATTGTACTCGTTATTTCAGCTCTTTTACTTCAAAGGTTAACACAGCGCAGAAAACGTCGGACAGGTAAAGGAGGACACAGACAGAGTTTTAAAGTTAAAGCTAGGACAGTTGACATACTTAAAAGGCTAAAACAGCGCAAAGAACGACCTTTTAAGTATGTCATACCAACTCACCCAGGCTTCAACTTTAGCATCTTTTACTTCGCTCTGACCTCAATAGTTTTCAATGAATCTAAGTAACGAAAATAGAACCATATCATTTTACAAACCAGTGGTTCATAATATTTTTGTAAAGAATGCGGTATTTTTTTGTCCTGTGCTTATGATGCTTCTGTGCTCCTCTGTGTACCTCGCCTGGTGTGTGTTTATCCTTTTCTGTTGTCGCTGCCGTTACCAACTCTCTCGTGAAGACTGGATTCCTGTTCTTTCATGTCTATATCTCAGGGATTTCAGTATAACCACCATTACGTACGCTCCAAGTAAACGACCTCTCTTTCTTGAAAATAACTTGGTAGTATAGATATTGTGACATTCTCATTTAACATAGATTATCAAGCACTTCGTGGTTACTATAAGATAAAAACTTCCAAATATGTTACAATTCCAGAAGCTATAGCACATTTTCGTAGAACAAATCAAAATTTGTATATTAGAGCCTATTGATACTCCGCACGGTACAAATATTCTTGTGTGTTCGCTGTATAGATCAGTGAAACACGCTTGCTGCATTTCGTCTCAATTTAGAGATGTCATATCATTTACAAAACACTTTGAAATGCATAGTTTATGTGAATAGTTTCTGTGTTTGGTGGTAAGCTGTTCGTCACGAGGATAAACATTTACAAAAAAATTAGAAGTCACAAACTCAGTTATACTCTAACTAAAATTAAGTTGACAGAAAGAAACAAATTGTGTTACAAGGGCGTTTGCGGATAAGGTCGGACAATCATGTCCGGTTGACACTTTTAATTGTTACGAAATATATATTGTTTTGTTTCTGTACCGGGAAACGTATTCAAACTTTTTTTTAAAAATAAACCAGAACAATAACCTTGTAAAATATTTGCGACTTCCATTTCAGTAACTCCTTGCACCGGCAATACCGTTCCTCACCTTTCGAGTGAATTTATCGCCGCCAAACAACCGGCTCAATAAAGAGACGAGTGTAAGTGGAGCATTTCAAGTTCGTTTTCACACCGACTATTGTAAGTAAAAATAGGTTTCAAAAATCAACGATATGGTACAGTCCCTTCATCGTCCCCAAAAAAAGTGATTGTATTGCCTGTTCAAAAAAAAAAAAGCTTTTGGTCATGAACCGTTGATTTCAACAAAATCTTTCAAGGGTGGACTCTGCTCACAGGCTTCTATTTTTCAGCCGTTTTCTTGCCCTTCCTTCAAATCGGGAACATATTATCTTTCTTTACTCTAATAATGACAGTTCTGCTAATTTGGTCGTATTGAACCCGCCGTGAATTGCAAATAGAAAAACAAATTATCGCATATGTCTATCAAGGGCCGTATGGGGACCAATATAGGCCTCAGTTTTTTTATTTTTTTTTTAAATTGAACAATAAAATAAAGATGGCCTTTTCTAAAAATATTATTAAAAATATTTCGGAATAAGTAATCTGCCTGCGTTTGAGTTAATTTTTGAAAAAAGATACGTGTCTTAAATTTGTATGAAAGCTTTTACAAACAGTGAATATGTACACTTGTCCGAATATTCCTGAATAATCTCAAAGTTTCTAAAATATTTTAGTGCGGGGATACATAGTTCCGTATTCAAAACATTTTGCGTCATGTATTCTGTTTTTTTTTGTATTTGTTTTATTACAAAAACAATTCTTTGTAAACAATACCAATGTTAAATCATTTCACAGTATGTCCACTCTTTACATAAAATATATTAGGCTCTAGCGACAAAAGTTTGTGCAAGATAACTATTCAAAATGTCGACTCCGCGCAAGTCGCCAAACACGCATCTTACTGACAGCGATTGTGTGAATTTTGTTCTGTAAAATTAATTTTATTTCCCCCAAAGAAATCTGATTTATTTTTAGTGTACATACTAATCTCTTCTATGTAAATTAGTAATGTTGACCGAGCATGGTCGTTCCATCTTATCTAAAAGCTCTCACAAAGCTTTGCTTATTTGATGACAAGCAAGCCAAAATTCACTATTATTGCGCTAAGTAAAGTACATTAGTAAACAAAAAATATTTTGTTAAGACGTATTTATATTTTAACATTGCTTTCTCAAAACATAGGCTAGGAATACTGAATTAAGGTTCAATATATTTTTCATCAATTCGTTATCTCGTTTTAAAGTACGAGGTCAAAATAATGATACTATTCCCAAGTTCCACGATGCTTGCCTTGAAAGTAATCTACACAAACAAAAAAATGTTGAAGCATACGTACCTCATAGTGGGTACCATATGCTCCCATGCTAGTCCAACTCAATGGCACTAGTGGGTATTTGCGCTTAATTATAGATCGGCCATTAACTGAGAGGTCCCTAATGTGACAGGACTGCTGTCTGTCACAGGAATGTCCTTTAATATAATGAATCCTCCAGATGGCAGCAATATGATGGGCGATTCTTCGTCAGGTTCTGGGACTGGGTTCTATATACGTAATAAACAAAAACACGTGCATCAAAAACTGGTTATACAAACCTTCCTGATTATCAATGTGTTCAAAAGTGCGTTTTAATTGCGTCTTTATTTGTCCCGTTTATAAACGCTTATAAATGTTTAAATTTGTGCAGTGTAAAATAAACATCACAACGAAACCGATTACATAGGTTTGATTAAGAGTTTCTTTTTCTGCTAAGATAAGTATCTGTTTGTATTAGCTCTTCTTGAAGAGCGAAAACAGATCGTAATAAACTTGATTCATAACAAAGACGGGCAAAGCAGATATTATATAAACATTTTAGAGGAAAGATGACAAGCAGGAAAGTAAAATTTAGCAAAAAACCTATGTTACATTGAGTACAGCTGTTTAAAAGACATATATTACAAGGGGTTTACTCTTTAAAATATATATCATGGATCTTATTGGTTGATTTATTTTTAATTTGCACCTGTACTTGCTCTGACCCTAGGAACCCGAGGAAAACAAGTCCGCCTGTTGGCTAAATGATTTCCTTTTTTATCAATGGCCAAGAACCAAAAAACAAGATTTTAGGTAGAAGCAAGAATCAAAGAGCACCCGAACTGCGAGAGGCGTACTTCATTAGGAAGAAGGGGCCCTAATGCGTCAATGACATGTCGACTGCATGGTATGATGCTGCAATACGTCTTTTGAATATATAAATCTATGTAAACGGTAGAAGGGTGAGTATCTTGGCCCTCTGGGTAGCCTATGTGTACGATAGGTGTATCACGCACGCGCGCGCACGCGCACACACACGCACGCACGCACACGCACGCACGCACGCACGCACGCACGCACGCACGCACGCACGCACGCACACACACACACACACACACACACACACACACGCGCGCACGCGCGCACGCACGCACACACACACACATAGATATTTATTTATTTATTTATATTATATTTATATTGGCATTTATATTTATATTGCCGCGAGCGCAGCTGACTAAGTAGGCAGCGCGCTCGTGGCCTAACGGTTATCGCGCGTGCCTTCCACGCAGAAAGCCAGGGTTCGATTCTGGCCGCGGGTACGCATTTTTGTTGACTCTAATGTAATGTTCTGGTAAATTCGAGAACCGTGTTGCTGATTCGAGGTTAGAATGTTCTACACGCCGAACCTTCCACGCCGATTGTTCCAGAAGCCCACGCGTGTACAAAGGGGCTCCGCGTGGCCAGCCGGACTCAGTTTCGCCCCAGCGTTCGATTCTGCTGTCACGCCGACTTCGACGCCCGCGACGCTCTGCTTTCTTCTGTTCCTCTTTTTTATTTTTGGGCACAAGTTCGCCCCATTAAACGTTTCCGTTTCCCCAGTTATTCTTTGTTTCACCTTGTCATTCGTGACATTTTGGTGGAGGTGCGGGGTAACGCATGTCCTTGCAGCGTACCCCTACGAGGGCCCGCAGCGCAAGTCCGATTCCAAGCCCGTCGAGAAGACCGCTCTACGAGGAACGTGAAACTCGGGCCAGCCGCCGCATCCAGGGACAGGCTGCTGAATTGGGTTTGCTGCCGGACAAGCCCAAGCCGAAGAAGACGACGATGGCCAACCAGCCGCAGACCTCGGCCGCTTCTGCCGTCGTTTACCTGCCCGTCGTACCGCGGACGGCTGCTCCGTTCCACGGCGAGCAATACGAAGACGTCGAAGACTGGATTGACCAGTATGAACGCGTTGCCCGCCACAATGGCTGGACCGACGAGCAGCGCCTGCACAACGTCTATTTTTCGCTTGAGGGGACCGCCAAGCACTGGTACGAGAACCATGAGTCCTCTTTGACGTCGTGGGACATTTTCAAGACCGATCTGAAGGCTACATTCATCAACCACCACCGCCGAGAGAGAGCCGAGGACCTACTGCGAACCAGAACCCAGGGCCCCAACGAGAGCGTCACCGGCTTCGTAGAGGACGTTCTGCGCCTGAGCGCCCGCGCCGACCCTCGGGCTACAGAAGAGAAGAAGCTACGAATCCTCATGCGCGGGGTGAGAGACGACATCTTCGGAGGCCTCGTCCGCAACCCGCCGGCAACCGTCGACGCCTTCGTCACCGAGGCAACAAACATCGAGCGCGCCCTCCAAGCGCGCGCTTCCCACTACCAGCGGCATCCAAGCGTCACTGCAACCGCTCTGCTTAGCGGCGAAAACGCTCCTGGTACGGACATCCGCGAAATTATCCGGGAGGTCGTCCGGGAGGAAATCCGCCGGTTGCTGCCAGCCGCAAGCCGTCCAGCGACACTCTCCATCACCGAGGCCGTGCGCGAGGAAGTACAACGGGCGGTCCACCCTGAAGTTCCCATCAACACGGCGACACCGGAGGAACCGACGTTAAGCTACGCCGCAATGGTCCGACGAGCCCCACCAGTCCCGCGTCCGTACATGGCGCCTCCCCGAAGTGTGCCTCCAGAGCCGCAGCATTCCCGACGCCAGGAAGATCGGGCGCACGTTCGTCCAGAACAAGTTGCGCCAAGAAAGACCGACGTCTGGAGGACGGCCGACCGACGCCCGCTGTGTTACCACTGCGGTGAAGCGGACCACATCTACCGACGATGCCCCTACCGCCAGCTGGGCCTACGAGGGTTTGCACCCAACGACCCTCGACCACGTCTCGGAGAGCGACCTCGGGACATCGAGGACTACCTCCGCCGCTCTTCATCTCCTGAGTCAACTCCCCGCCGAGGATTCCGTTCACCGTCCCCCCGACGCTCGCCATCGCCCTTCCGCCGGTCTCGCCGAGACAGCCTGTCACCCATCGCTTCCCGTCGGGAAAACTAGGCGCGGCAATGCCGGGAGGTGGTGTTGCCGAAGACGAACGATGCCAAGATCCTCCAAGATCGTCGGAGCACTCCCACTCTAACGCCGCAACGCCCCAGAAACGACGTTTCTGCAACAGTGTCGAATAACCTCAACGTTATCATCGACGGCCACGACGCGACGGCACTCGTCGACACCGGAGCAGACTATTCCGTTTTAAGTGGGAAGCTCTCTCGCCGCCTTCGTAAAGTGATGACGCTGGGATGGCCCGAAAATAGCGAACCGCCGGCGACATCCATCACACCAGTGGGGAAGGTGTACGATTTTGCTGACAATAACTTTGCAGCACCGCGTGGATGCACTGTAGAGAACGAGCAAGAATGGCTATATTACATCTCCAACAGCGTGCGGCATCTCGATACAGGCTCCTGGCTCAACACCATGTCTATTGTCCGGGTGACTTGGTCCTGGTTCGGAGGGAACAGCTAAAGATAGGTCGAGCACAGAAGCTTCTGCCTAGGCATAGGGGTCCCTGTGAAGCCACTAAGAAAATTTGACCACTAACCTATGAAGTTCGAGATTGGGGAACTTCACGGAAGACCAAGACATTTTCAGTGCATGTGCATCACCTGAAAATGTACATCCCACGCACAATGTTCTTCCTTCTATTCCGGGTCTGTGAATTGTGGGAACCAAAGGGCCGATGACTTGCTTTTTGTACTGTGATAATTCTTTTACGGGGGAGGGGGAGAGTGTTTGAGGCAGGCGAAGTTGAAGACGAGGAGTAGAATGGTGCACTTGTGAACGTTGAACTGGCATTCCGTCAGCCGGAACTGAAGTTGACTCCAGTGAGCCTGTAACAATAATATATATATATGTATATGTGAACTTTTATCTTCTTTTTCTAAATATAGTTCTGAGTAGCTCTCGTGTTTGTTCTTTTTTCTTGTGTTCGTCTTTTTAGCGCTTTCAATCATGGTTCAAAACAGTGATCACCAACTAGCGCAACAACAAGTAATTTTACACTTGATCCTTGTTCCTTCTTGACGGTTGGCCATGTTGTCAATAAAGCAGTAAGCTTTGCTGCTCCAGCGTCTGTCCGTACTTTGCACAACGCAACAGTGGCGAGGAGGATGTGGGTCAGCAAGTCTGTTTGTTGAATAACCATGCGCGTGGAAAACGACGACAAGACTTCGGAGAGGACCTTGTAGAACAGTTCCGTCTTGGGGCACCTCCCGGAATTCTCTCCGGAGAAGGGCGACTTCGAAATTTACGTGGAATGCTTTGAAGCTTTCGCAACTGCAAGCAAGATTGACCCGGCTACCAAGCAGCAGGTATTCCTCACGCTTATCGGCGAGGCTGCGTTCATCACGCTTCTAAATCAGCTCTTTCCAAAAGAGCTTGCGGAAGCAAAACACGACGGCGTGTTCAAGATCCTGCTGAACGTGTACGCTCCCAAGCGTTCGGCGTTCGTGGAACGATACAAATTCTACCGAAGGGATCAACGTCAAGGTGAAATCATCAGTAACGTTGTCGCGGAAATCAAGAAAGTGGCAGCTACGTGCCACCGAGGGACTTTTCTAGAAAAGGCGTTTCGAGACCTTCTCATCGTGAGACTACAAAATGATGCAATCCGCTGCAGGCAGCCGGCGACAGAGGAAAGACCTCATTTTTGACCGTTCCAACAGCTGTGCCTTGGAAATGGAAGAGGCGCAAGGACAAAGCAAGGAGGCTCGGCGCACAGAGGAACCATCAGCTAGCACCATCGTGCAGACTGACGTCAACTGGCAGCGGAGGTCTACGCAGCGACAAGGTAAAAATAACTTTCCGGCTTCAAAGACAAATGTTGCGTGTACTGGATTTGGTAGCGCACACAACAAAAAAGGTGTGGCCGCAAGTAACGAGCATGTGTTTCAAATGCTCAAATCCTGGCCACAATGCGATAATATGTTGAACAAGAACAAATGTCACAGCAGTAACAACGGTAGAGAAAGCCGTGAAGGAAACTGAATTTTTCGAAGTTCAACCAAACCCGAAAGTAAACACGTACTGAGTGGACATAATGATCGACGTCAAGCAGGTCGAAATGCAAGTAGATACAAGATCTGCAGTTTCGGTAATGAGCGAAAACCCATTTCGTTAAACCTTTGGGAACAAACGCCGCAAAAAAGCGACTGAAGGCTAAAAGCTTACAATGAAAGTTTGATTTCAGTGAAAGGGTGTGTTAACGTTCGAGTAAAGATACGAAGGAAACGACCACACTCTGTCGTTGATCTTAGCGCAGAATGCAAAACGGTAATTCACGGTAAACTTGCCGGGTCGCGACTGGTTATCAAAAGTGCAACTGAACTGGTCTCAGGTTAATTCAGTGCACACGGTCACGACAAAAGTGCCATTGAAATAGAAGTAGTGACATGTTTGAAAGTAAATTCCGCGTAATCGAGGGCTTCAAAGAAAGCTTACTTTTTAAAGATAACGCCCGGCCTATCTTTTGCAAAGCAAAGCCTGTGCCTTATGCCCTCCGAGAATGCGTAGAAAAAGAGCTAAAGACTTTGAAAGAAATCGGTGTAATTTACCAAGTTTAACATAGCAATTCGGCAGCACCCTCAGTCTTTGTTCCAAGGAAAGACAAGACAATGGAACTCTGTGGGGATTTTTGCGTCAAATAAATCTACATTTGAAGGTAGATCGCTACCCCTTCCCATTGCCCGAAGACATCTTTTGTGGCAGTAGTGGGAGTGACAGTTTTTACAGTCCTCGACTTGTCTAAATCTTACTTGCAACTAGAGCTCGAGGAGCACTCGCAAGAGCTTCTAACGGTGAACACCCACTTCGGGTTATACCGGTTCCGACGACTTCCCTATGGAGTGGCAAGTGCGCCTGCGTTGTTTCAGTCAGTAATGGATCAGATCCTTAAGGAAATTCCGAGCAGTGCTTGCTACATCGATGATGTTCTAATTTCCATTAGAACACACGAGGAATGCGCAGAAAACTTCGAGTGTGTTTTGGAGCGACAACGAAAGCACGGAATCCGCGTAAATTCCAAAAAAGTGTGAATTGTTTCGAGAAGTCTGTCAGGAATCTCGGACACGAGATAAGCAACAGTGGACTGCAGCCAAAAAAAAAAAGAAAGGTCGAAGCGGTGCTGAAAGCGCCAAAGCCACAGAACGAAAAATATTTGATGTTTTTTTAGGCTTACTGAGCTTCTACGCGAAATATTTGCCTTACCTCAACATTAGAACCGAGGCACAAACAACTCAGACAAAAAAAGAAATACGCATGGAACTGGACGTAGGAGTGTAAAGAAAGTTTCGAGTGTTGCAAACAGCTACTGTGCAGCAACGCTGTTCTTGAGCTTTATAACGCTACGTAACCACTCAAACTGACATCTGATGCGACTTCTTACGGTGTTGGTGCAGTTATCTATCATGTTGTCAACGGACAAGAAGTGCCATTGGCTTATGCGTTTCAAACGTTAAGTGCCGCTGAGCGGAGCTACGCCCATATCGAAAGAGAAGCGTTGGCGAGCGTGTATAGCATACAATAAATTTTATAAGAATCTGTATGGCTGTTTGTTTACTATCGTAACAGACCTCCAACTGCTCACGCACATTTTCGATCCGAAAAAGCATTCTAGTTCCGTAGCTGCAGCAAGAATGCACCGCTGGTCCAACTTACTTGCCAGTTACCAGTGCATTATACAGTATACATTCACAGCGTGAAAAGTTTCTCCTGCCATCTTTTGCCACAAGTTTTAGATGCGGAGCATCTCTGCTCGGGTCTATGTCCCGCGGCGTCGGCGTCGGCGGCGGCGTCGTAGTCCGCACTCACACTACGCATGCGCAACTCTCCTCCTTCCCTCTCTCCAACAGCTGCGCGTTACTCTCTCCGCTCTCTCTCTCTACCAGCTGCGTGCACTTCGCGTGCGCTCGCTTCTACTCACACCGCGCGCGCATGCGCAACGCGCATGCGCAACGTGCATGCATGCGCATGCGCGCATGCGCAACTAATAACGATCCGCGATGCTCTCATCACCCCATGGTTCCCCTCGGGAAAATGGTGTATTTATTACGTTTATTCACTTCGCGCCGTCGTAATACAAAATATATGAACAAAAAAGTGTTGCATATTTTTTCTCCAAATAATTTAATAACATTAAAATACGAACCCCCTCGAACCGGCGTGAAGACCTATTTTTTACTCCTGCGCCGCGCCGAACCTGAACCATTCTCCTCCAAACCAAAAAATAAAATATAATAATAAATTTTTTGAATTTTGAAAATTTGTTACTAATGCAGCATAAAAGACTTAGGTCTTTCGAGGATTCATTCCGCATTCACATAGTGTGAGTCGATTTCTTTGAACCCCTTAATCTCATCAATAAAGTCTATGTCACTGGAAAAGTGAGAACGCGACGCAGTTCCCGGATGGGCCCTCAAATGTTCTGCAGCGAACTTCACATATCAAACAAAATGTGTTAGCATTGATTCACAATTTTTCACACGAGTTCCACAGGGAGTTCGATTCGACCGCTCTAGTTATATATTATATATATATAAATTATAATAAGCAATGTTTAAGCATACCCTAAATTTCTTTTATATAGATTATACTTTTTGTTGTAAACACCCTGCGTCTGCTGAAATTAAGAAAGCACATTATTGTTAAGAATATTCAAATTAGTATAATAATGTTCGTATTATTGATGTAAACACACCTTACTTTCTAAACATGAAAAGACACCTTGTTAGTACAATGAGAACGACCCAAGTCGGGAATAATTTAATTATAATCCATTTTACAAGTGCCTCTCATACTCTGCTGTCATCATGTTATGTTCTTTTTTTATTGTGGCGGTTTAGAAAGCTTTTAAAGTATAAGCCTTTAAGTTTCTTGTTAACCACAAAATATATTCAAACTCTATTAAGATATAATTAAGCAAAAATAATTTAGCGCGTCCGGGTAGGTGTTTATTCCAAATAGCTTTATTAAAGTTCTGACGGTAACTAAAACAATTTGCCTAGATTACACTTCCAGATACTAGTGCTAACTCTATTCGGTTATTTCTGATTTAATTTTGTATTACTGAAAGTAAACCTTGTTTGTAGTTAGAATTCACTACACAATTTACTAAACATTGTCACACGCGTCTCTGAGCAAGCGCGCCCGTGGCCGAACGGTTATCGCGCTTGGCTCCGCACGCAAAGGCCGAGGTTCGATGCCTTGTATCGGACGCGCCTTTTCTTTTTCTTTGTAAATTTCGCGTTCTGGTAAATTTGAGAGCCCTGTTGCTGGTTCGAGGTTCGAATGTTCAACGCGCTGAACCTTCTACGCCGATTGTTGCACAAACCTACGCCTGTACAAAAGGGACTCTGCTTGGCGAGCCGGAGTCAGTCTTGCCCCAGCGCTCGATCCTTTGTTACGCCACCATTGACGCCTGCGACGCTAGACATTTCCTAATTTGGCTTGGGCACAAGCTCGCCCCATTAAACGTTGAGTTTCCTTCAATCATTCGTCCCCTCGTCAATTGTCATTCGTAACAACCTGAGGACGATCGACTAGATGAAAAACTTGGCGACTTCAACCACAGTTCCCGACGGAAGGACCTTGGTCTCGGAATACCGCCTAAGATAATCGGTGGCGACGATTATCCCGCGGTTACACAAAGTTGATGGTGGAAAGGGACCAAGCAAATCTATTCCAATTTGCTGGAATGGCATAGACGGCAGAGCGACTGGCTGCAGGAGTCCTGCTGGCTTCGTCGGTGGTTTCTTCCATTCGTTGGCACTCGGGGCACAATCGTGTGTAGAGGTGAACGGTCTTTGCAAGTTTAGGCCAGCAGTACCTCCCGCGGATCCTGGCGAGTGTCCGGGTGTAGCCAAGGTGTCCCGCCATTGGGTCATTATGGCGGGCTTGGAAGATCTCTTCGCGAAGACCGCTGTAACCACCAAAAGCCATGTCGTGTTGGAGCCGATGAGGTTCCTTTTGTGAAGTGCACCCTGTCGGATGGCGAAGGACGGCCGAATTCGCGAAAAGACTCGAGGCACCGTAGTATGCCGCCCTTCCAGGTACTCAGTGAGTGCGCGCAGCTCAAGATCGTCCCGTCGAATTTCTGCCATGTTGTCGGCGTTCACTGCGCCGAGAAAAACATCGTCCTTGTTGTCGTCGATAGTGCGCTCGGACGCCCGCTCGACGGGGGCCCTCCAAAGACAATCGGCGTCACTGTGCTTGCGGCCAGACGTGCAGACCAGAGTCATGTCCGATTCCTGCAGTCGGAGACTCCAGCGAGCTAGCCGTCCTGGGGGTCCTTTAAGTTTGCGAGCCAGCAGAGTGAATGGTGGTCTGTTTCCACGCGGAAAGGACTCCCAGACGACGGCAGGGCGCTCTTTCTCTGTCATTGAGTAGTTGCTCTCTGCCGTAGCCAGCGTCCGACTTGCGTATGCGTTGACTCGCTTTGTGCCTTCCTGCGTTTGGACCAATGCGGCGCCAAGTCCTGTATTACTGGCGTCGGTGTAGAATTCTGTTTCTGCAAACTGGTCGAAATGGCCAAGGGCAGGAGGGGTTTGAAGACGTCGTTTCCATTCGTCGAATGCCCGCTGTTGCTCGAATCTCAGGGCGTCCTTCGTAAGGTGCGTCAGTGGTTCAGAGAGCTTGGCAAAATACCGAACAAAGACAAAGCGCCTATAGTAGGTACAATTGCGCAGGAATCTTACAGTATTCTTCTCCGACGGCGGCAAAAATGCGGCTACGGCGCGCGTCTTCTCAAGGTCAGGAAGAACACCTTCGCCGCTCACAACGTGACCCAAGAACTTCAGTTCCTCATAAGCAAATCGACATTTTGTCGGCTTGAGGGTGAGTCCTGCGTTCTTGATAGCTTAGAGCACGGCTCGGAGTCGTCTCAAGTGCTCGTCGAAGTACTGGCTAAAACCTCAACGTCGTCAACGTCGACAAGGCAGCTCTCCCTACCGAAAAACCCAGTATAACTTTTCTCTATCCGGATTATGGAACTGGAAATCTGTTTTTGGAAACTCGAAATTCAGATTGCAGACAAAGGAATAATTTCTAAAAACCTGAAATCCAGATATAATCCAGATAGATTTCCAGTTCCATAATCCAGAGAGCGAAAAGTTATACTAGGTTTTTCGGTAGGACTGCCATTGCAGACCGGAGAGCACAGTGTCCATTACACGCTGGAACGTCGCTGGCGCCGTGCATAGGCCCAAACGGCATCACTTAAAATTCGTACAGCCAATTCGACATGACGAAGGTCGTCTTCTCACGATCCGTTTCGCCGACCTCGATCTGCCAGTATCCACTCTTTAGATTAATCGACGAAAAATTTAGAGAGTGGCGAAGCCGGTCCAACGTGTCGTCAATGCGAGGAAGAGGATAAACACCCTTCTTAGTCACCGCGTTCAGTCAAAGATAGTCCACGCAGAATCTGAAAGTTACGTCCTTCTTCTTGACGACCGCACCTCGTGATTCCCATAGACTGCTTGACGGCTGGATAATGTCGTTGTCGAGCATTTCTTGAATTTCTCCTTAATGACCTCCTCTCTTTTACAGAGACTGGGTACGGTGAGTGGTGGACCAGGAGCACGGCGTCGTCGGTAACTAGTGCGGTGCTTCCCTACTGTCGTTAGTCGCACCCTTGAGGAGGTAGCAAAGCACCCAGTGAAGTTGTCGAGGACGTCGACCAGTCGTCTTCGCTCTGGAGCAGCAAGATTTGGATTGATGTCAAGTTCCATAGGCGGCGTTCTCTGGGGCTGCGATTATGACGGGTATTCGGACAGTCCAATGATCACGGCTGAGTCCCGGAGTTCCTCGATAAGGCCCACGGCGGTACCTTTGGTAAAGCGTTACGGTTCTTGTCGGAAGTTTGTAACCAGGAATGTGGCACGTCCGTCGTGAAGCGTTGTTACACCTCTTGCGACTTCAATTCCCCTTTCAACAACCAACTGGATGGTGCCCTCGAGCAAGACTTCGACGCAGGAAGCTTCATCGGACTGGACAGCTATAAAAAAACTTGACCTTGACGCGGGTTCAAATGGTCGGCGAGTACTCGAACAAGGGCTGCTTTTACCGTAGAAACTTCTGGCGTCGAAACAAATTGTTGGAGTGTCAGCTTCTTCTCTCCTAGGTCGATGATAGTACCGTAATCGCATAAGAAGTCCATTTCGAGGGTAACATCTCTCGCCGAGAGATGTTATCCTCGGCGAGGCGTCGGGAGAGTCTCCCACTCAGACCGGAGTAGTCCGCTCCGGTGTCCACAAGTGCTGACGCTTCGGGGCCGTAGATGACAACGTTGAGGCTGTTGGGCAGAGCTGCGGAAACGTATCTTTCGACGCGTAGCGTCGCAAGAGTGGGAGCTCTTTGGCGTTCTTGGAGTCTCTATACGTCTCCGGCCTACGGCCACTCCACCTCCAGGGGTTTCCGCTCTCAGTTTTTCGGCGAGAAAGGGGAGACTGACTCTCAGGGTGGTATCTGTGTAGAAGCGATGTTGGGCACCGGTGTGACGGCGAACGGAAACCGCGGCGGGGAGACGGTCCTGGAGATGACGACCGACGGAGGTATTTGTCGGCATCCAGAGGTTGCTCGCCGTATCTTGGGAGTGGGTCGCTCGGTTGAAAACTTCGGATCCCAACCTGGCGGTAGTAGCAGCGGCAATAGACATGGCCAGCCTCTCCACAATGGAAGCATATTGGGCGCCGGTCTGCAGCCCTCCCTAAGTCGGTCCTCCGAGCCCTACGTTGCTCCTGGTGGGGAGTGTACTGTGGCAAAGGGGCCTCTCGTTGAGGTGCCAGTGCCACCGAGTACTGGTAGGAAGTCGGGTGACGGGCTACGGAGGCGTAGCTCAGGGCCGGTAGTTCCGGAGCGGCGTTGATGAGAAATTCCGGCTGGGGCGCTTGCTGAACTTCTTCCCTGACAACCTCGGCGATTGAGGGCGAAGCTGGGCTGGCAGAAGTAGGTAGGAGTCTCTTTAGTTCCTCCTGGACAACGTCCCGGATGATATTGCGGATGTCCGGGGTGTTGCAGCTGGACAGCGAGGGGGCAGCGAAGGCGGGAAGTGTCTGGTAGTGGGAGGCCCTTACTTGAAGGGTACGTTCGATGTTTGTAAGCTCAGTGATGAACCCTTCAACGGTGGTAGGCGATGTACGCACAAGGCCTTTGAAGATGTCTTCTTTCACTCCCCGCATCAGGACCCGTAGCTTTTTCTTTTCGGGAGCGTTTGGGTCGGCGCGGTTCTTGAGGCGGACAACGTCGTCGACGAAGCTTGTGACAACCTCGTTCGGCCCTTGGATTCTTCCTTGGAGAAGATCTTCGGCCCGCTGATGTCGCTGTTGGCTGGCAAAGATGCGTCGAAGCTTGGTCTGGAAGTCTTTCCACGACGAAATTGACGCTTCGTGGTTTTCGAACCAGGTGCCTGCCGTGCCTTCCGGAGCAAAGTAGACTTTCCGTAGGCTCTGCTCAGGCCCCCATCTGTTGAACCGGGCGACGCGCTCGTACTGGCTCAACCAGTAGTCCACATCTTCATAAAGATCGCCCCTGAAATTCGCCGGCGTCTGTGGTGTGGCCTGCACGTAGACGATGGACGAGGGTGGCGTTCCGTCTAGCTGCGATGTGGTGTTCATCGTCGGCGTCTTCCTCCTCGGCTGCTCAGATAGTTGTCCGAACTCCAAAGGCTGGCCTTAGTTGCGGCGGCTGGCTCGGGTCTCGGTTTGTCGACAGCGATTGGCTTTCCGGGACTTGAAAATGATCGAGCCCGACAGACCTTCAGAAGGGTGCGTTTTTCGGGCATGGACTGCGGTACCCCACGCCTTCACCAAAATGCACAAATGACAGCTGATGAGGCGACGAATAACTGAAGGAAAGTAAACGTTTAAAGGGGCGAACACGCATACCCAAACTATATAGAAAACCGCTAGCGTCGCAGGCGTCGATGGCGGCGTAAAAACAGAATCGGGCGCTGGGGCGAGATTAACTCCGGCTCGCCAGAAGGAGCCCCTCTTTTACTCGCGTGGGATTCTGGATCAATCGGCGAAGAAGGTTCTGCACGTAGAACATTGGGACCTCCAACAAGCAACAGGGTTCTCGAATTTACCAGAACGCGACATGTAACAAAAAGGTGCTTCGGCTAGCAGGCACTGAACATCGACCCCTTGCGTGGGAGCCAGGCAGTATATGCGTTCGGCCACGGGCGCGCTTCGTCAGAGACACGTGTGACAATGAACAATTATTATAAAAAAGGTACTTTGGCATGTGTACTGCACATGACTGCTTGCGTAAGCTCGACATCAGTGCTTTTTAAGCCCGAGTCACACAGCTCACACATCATACAAAAGTTAGGGAGTTAGCTGCAGATGAAGACAGCGGACACACCTCAAGCAGCATCGGTGCAAATATGGTTCATACATATGCATGAGTCGAATATGTCCGCAGACATTTTATAACCAATGTGAAAGGACCTTCGTACAAGAAACACACCTTAGACAGTGTCATGCAGACTGTCTTTTGTAGGATGTATTAGCATTGTGCTTGCGGCTTAACAATTTTCCTCGAAACGTTGTTGTGGAGTGACGTAGTTTACCCTTTTCGTTAGTGCTTCAAGCGAGCGTTCTCCATCGGAATAGAAGTTATACTTCAAGCCTTCTGATACGAAGATCAAAACACGAAATACGGCTATTGCTTGTTCGCTCTAAAACTGTAGCGCGATAAATGTTCATAACGATTTCCCAGTATTCGTAGCAAGAAACGTTTCAACGATGGCCTTTATATGCACGCATATGTGATGATTCGTTCTAACATTTGTGGAGTTCCAATTGGCCAGTGATTATTAGGCAGTCGCAACTCACCACGCCAGGAACTTCTTAAACTGTTATACTTTGTTTTACCTTACTTAAGGACGCAGCCGACACAGCGATAGGATGGGACCAATCAAACAGCATGAAAAGCCCAAGTCACTGGGACTTCTCCGTACGTGATTGGTTTAGCTATGATAGGACAAGTATAAAAGCAAGACTAAAAGCATCTTGGTGTAATATGGACGTTGTTTGATGGATTCCAACAGCCCGTTGCTCCAGTTGCGCCCAGACTTAAATTTAAATAAATTATAGTGACAAGAAAAAGGCATCTAAGCTACTATTGATTCAGGTTTAAGTGCTTACATCCCAGTCATACGTAGGAATAGTTTTGATGTGTGCAGTCGTGTATTGAGGCGTCCTTCCTTGTATTTGATGGTTCACAAACACGGGTAGAACACTCTTGGTATCCGCATCTGCAATTGTTTACGCCTCAATGTGATATACACAAGAAAACTTCAACACTCGATTGATCGAGTAGACTCACTTAAGTTATATCCCATCGCTATCACTGATTCATGACATCAAAGTTGTTTTATGCAGTTACGCTAAGTACACATCACACACACCAACACTCACAAAAAACACAATTGCAACACAACAATATATGGAGATTGATATTAGAAGAATATCAGGTTCTTGGACATAAGACGATTAATTACACAAGGCATCAGTGCTTTGATTTTTTCGCGATACTACTCTAAATGAAAATACGTGTGGAGAGAATTTAACTGAATTTTAACTTTCATTTCTGCCAACCTTTGTACGTGCGCTGGATGTTTTTATAAGTACTTGTGTGTACATGTGTTTTTATATCTATATTTCTTTATTATGTACTATTTTTAATCTAATATCTCGTCGACTTATTTCCCTTTTGCAGGGTAGCAAACCAGCGGAACAACACCGACTAGATGTTTGCATTTTCTTAAATATAATCGAGTCAAATCTATGGCTACTTATTTGTGCAGTTACCTATACCTACGAGGGCCTTTGATATTTTTTTAACTTCCGATGAACTGGTTGAAAAAGTGATTAATATATTTTGTATACACACAATGTAGATACATTGTCTAGCTACTTTTTCACATAATTTCTGCACTCATTAAGACAATTATTATGACGTTGCTTAAGGTAAAGTGGACCGCCGGAGTTCTAAATCATTCTGATGTACTGGATAAAAAAACGACGAAAGGAATAAAATAAGGAGAGAGGCATTTATATTTAATCAATGAATACTGGAGATAATACTGTATCTACTTTTCTACGTAATCGCAGCACAGATCATGAAGTGATTATTACGTGGCAATGCGTATAGATCTCCTTCCTAAAAATAAAAATTCAAAGTTTTTTTTTAATTTGTTTAATTTACACCAGCGTCTAGGAGAATGGGGCAAAAGGCAACTCATATCGCCTGACGCGGCTTCATCGTCCTGTACAATTCAGCAGTACAACTGCAAAAAAAAAACAAAAAACATGACAACATCGGTTTTCATTTCGGCTCTCAATATTTCGACCACATGTTCAACAGGACAGTCGGACGCCACAAACACCTTTCCTAACCCAACGCATCAAAGACCTCTGTGCGTCCTTCCCGATACTCATGCCGTCTCCTCCGCGCATATTACATGTCTGTGGCGCATGATGGTTTTGCTGTCGCGTGATGGAAGCACTGGGAACCGCCGGAGCAATTTATTTACTTACGCAACGGGAAACGCGCGGGACAAAACGCGACATCCTGGCATTCTATGACACGCATATCAAGAGGGAGTTTTAAAAGAACGTACGCAATTGCAGCGTACTCTAGCACTATAGTTAGCGCTTGTGTTAGCGCACGCAACGCAAGAGTGTTTTAGAAGAGCGTTTCGCCGTCACGACGCGAAAGGCCAAGCATCTCGCGCTTGCAACGCCACGAAGATGCAGAAACACCTTTTATTTCACACACGAAATGCTGTAACTTGATAAAAAAAAAGTTTATTGGTTCAGAGTAACATTTACGATTTGCCTAAATATGCATAAACGCGACGAGAGCGGTCGACCAGTCGTATCCGCTTGCGTCGCCTCGGCAACAGAGGTCTCGTATACTGACTTTTCGCGCGCAGTACCTTCGCGGAAGAACGTTCGCGCTTCGCAAGCAGCAAGTTTCCGGCGATCGCTGCCCACCTTAATGGGCCTTCAAGAACATTTCTGACGTGCATTCCCCGTAGGAGTGCAATGTAGTCCTGTGTTGAAGATCGCAGTCGCGAGTATGCCGAAGACGTCGCGCTCACGACGCCACCAAAGCGGCCGCAGCCGCTGTCCTGGTGGTCCCCATTTTTAACTGCGCTCGTCTTGGCTTTAGCCAACTTGAATCACAAATCATTCTTGGAGAAGCACAAAGACGCTTTGCGTACGCACGCAATTTCGCAAAAATAGCGTAGGCTAAATTAGCGCACGCAACGTGAAAAACGTGGTTTGCGTTGGGCGTATCTGCAGTGGCGACGACGCTATTCTTTGCGTACAAAAAGCTTTAGCGTGCGCTATTCTAAAACTGCCGACTATCGCACGAGTCTTCTGGATGCTCCTGAGCCATATTCTTGGTCTTCCGCGTGTCTAGGATGGTCCGAACGTACAAAAGAAAACCAACAAGGGCTTTATAATGCGAACGTGACATGAACAAGGCTCTTGAAAGTGTCAAACTGCAGCTTCACTCCCTCCGCACCGCTGCCGCACTTCTTGGCGTACAAAAGGATGCGCTTTAAAAGCAAGCCAAACCTCTCGCAACATATAAAAATCAGCCACTCGACAAAGACAACAACAAAAACAACAAACGGCTGGGTTATAAGCAGTATTCACTGGGCGCCATATTTGTGGGTGCTGTCTAGAGCGCATGCTCAGAACGAGCCCACATTAATAGGTTGCTAAGATCGGCACTCTTGATGGTGTGGAATGCACGTTACAAAAGAACCGTGGAAGCTCGCCGTGAGCACGCGCTCAGCAGTCGTGCACACAACTATGGCCACCAGTGAATACTTCCTATAGAAGGCGCATTTTTTGCGACGTTTCAAGTTTCAAGAAAATTTATTGTGCACCTTAAGTGCGGCAGAAAAAGAGAGCAAACAGGTCGAAGAGCAGCGCTGTTCTAACGTCCTCTCCCCACAAGGCAAAGCTGACGTTGGGAAGAGCAACCAAAGATCGGCGTTCCACTTCCTCCTCCCCACCTCCCTCCCCCCTAAAAACAGCAACAACAAAAACCACTGAATGCAGAGACAAAGATTATTTGTGATCTCCAGAAGTAGCGCGCAGTGTCCGAGCGTTCTGCAGACCGTGCGATGCGCGCCACAAGAGACTGGCAGTGCGTGGTATGCGAAGAACTTTGGAGCCGAGCAGCCCCGCATTCAGTATGGATCGAATGCATGAAATGCAAGGAATGTGCTCAAAAAGAGTGCGTTAGAGCTCACGCAGTGCGTTTCAAGTGTATTTCTGCAAATACTGAACGCATATCATGTTTTTAAAGTTGTCTTATTGTACCCCACTACATTTTCTTTTGCCCCACAAGCCGGGGCAAAATAAGACATTGTGTGACTTTCAGATATTGTAGTTTTGTTTAAGGTTTCGCTAGCTCCAGTTAAGTAATAATTACTGAGCATAGAGTCGAGACATCTGCTGTGTTTTAAAATATAGATGCAAAAGAAAATGACCATTGAAATGAAAATTCTGTCTCACTTTTGCCCACCTTACCCTTATAATAATTGTCTTATACTCGTTTCAGACGGCATTCTAAAGATCCTTTTCGCTAAGATCCTTTATAAAATCGGCCAATCTGCTCGCGATGCTGAGTACGCAAGTGCCTTACGGCTTGCGCTGGTTCGCCGATTTTATAAAGGAGCTTAGTGAAAAGGGTCTTTAGAACTCCCTCTGACACGGGTATGTATCTCTGTGGTGATTATGTGAAAACGTAGCTAGAATTAATATGTGTCTACATTCTGAACACATAACGAAAAAAATATCTTTTTTATCCAGTGTTTTGTAAGTTGAAAACAGAAAACCTTGTATATTGAACACGTGCTTATTTTTTCTTTAGTTATCTCTAATGTAGAGAATATCAAGGTCCCACAACTTCCTCAGAGTTTTTATCTATGCATATTTTTGGTATTTTCTTGAGAATAAACTCAATGTTTTGCTTCAAAATAGGACTTTCAGTCATCCGGAAAACAAATGCTAGAGCGATATGTTACGTTTCGAGTCAAAATATACCGCAGAAAAGGCCTCAAGCGCTAGCTTCTTGCTCAAGACCGTCCCTTGTGTGCTCCAGTTCTGGAGCAGCAGGAGCAACGGCCGAAGTTCTAAGCTCTAATTTTTGCACCCACTGCGGTACATTTCCTAATACACTTCATTCTTTGCTGACTGGTTAGTGGAAGATACGTGCGTGCCGGACAAACTAGTCACTTGATCATTATCGCCAACTCCGCTCTATGAGCGTGATTATGTACAGTTAACATGATCGTGTTGCTGCCAGACGGACTGTTCGTTGTCTAAATGAGCACGTAGCTTCTGCCGCCCCTCACCTTCGCGCTCCACCAGCAAAGAGCGTGCTACACAATTCATGTACTTTGTTAAATCTTCAAACCTACAGTAGAAATTCCACCTCTACTGTAACGTATATACCAGACTTGTGTCGGTCACGAGTACTCCATGTTTGCTTGGACTAAATGGCATTTCCAACTCACTTCGTACGAATTTGAAAAAGGGATCTCTTCGTCGAAGGTTCATCTCAGGTTCCACATCTTCGACAACCCTAATTTCAGCTTGAACATGATAAAACCCACGTTCAATGTCACCAATCAACGAGGTTGTGTAAACCCCGTCACCCCTTTGAACATCGAACCCTGAAAAATAAACAAATACATGATTACGGCGTATCATTGCAGCCTATTCGTTTCACTTAATATTTCCTATATTTCATGCGCCACCAAATAAATCTAATATAAATAAGTATTTATAGTTACTGCGGAACGTCAGTAAATAATCATGTGCAATATATGTTTTCTACCCTGTCTAAAAAGAATGTGAGCTATGGCGTTGCTCTCGCAGGAAATTGTTTTCGAAAACGTCAATATAAAAACAATCATGTATGTTTACTCCTACCCTACGGGTAGCAAGAGACAACTGCCTTTAGCTGTCAATGAAAATGTGATGAAATATATACATATCGTCGAAAATATCTTTGTATTCATATATGATTGAATGCGTTTATTTGGAGGATTGCTCGATGGCCAAGATTTTAAAAAGCAAGAGTGAGGAAAAAATTACATTCGGCGGTGAACGCCAGTGGTGCGAGCAAGCGCCCACCAACCAAGAAGCGCGTTCTTGGAGTGGGCATGGGGTGATATCTAGCCTTCCAGACCGAATGTTGGGGCTCATATGCTGGGCGCGGACTTGCTGCAGGGCGACACACTCCCACAGTAAGTGGTGGATAGCCGGCCTGACGCCTGTGTTGCACGTTCCGCTGGAAACCGGTGGTGTCGGTGATGAGGGGGTCTGATCTTCGTCGGTGTGGTCTTGGTCAGGTGGTCGTTCTCAATTGGGGGTGTAGTTCCTTCATTTGGCGAGGATGTCCTCAGTATATCCGCTCCGGCACGAGCCTTGTGAATGAGGACCTTTTCGCCTCGGGAGATCCCTGGAGGTAGGGGCGCAATATTGACGGAGTGTTCTCGAGCAGCCGGCGTCGGTCCACCTGGCAGGCCGCAGCCTTTTGTTCAATAAGGTCGGGGACCGGTGGCGCAAAAGGGACTGCGACATCCGTGTCGGAGCGGATGGCTACTTGCTCGCCTGCAAACGCATGTGCAGCCTCTTTGCTGTAGCCGTCTGCATTCCCGGTATTCACTCGACCCGTATCTCAATTTTCTTGATGGAGAGGAGCTCGGAGCAGGGGCTCTTGATCCGCTGACACTGCGTTTCGTCTCGGGGTGTCTTGGCTAGCCTGGCGAGTGTTTTGCGAAAAATCGTGTAGACGGTGAGGCGGGTAGGCGATTTTATTTCTGTCCATGTCTTTAGATGTTGGAAGATGGGTAGATGCATGGCTTTCAGCTCGAGGAGGCTCAGGTTGGGCTCGTGATGAAACTGGAGTGTCTGGGCGTGCCGATGCTTGTTGTGAATGTAGGCGAGGGTGACCCGCTTAGTCTCGGCGCATCACCCAAGGCCGGTGAAGACGGCGTTCTCCGATTTGTCGGTGAGTGCGGCGATGGCCGCTCTCGCTTTTGGGTGGTCCTCGCAGTTTTGCCGGTGAGTGAGAGGTTTGGGCATTCGAACTAGAACGCTTTCCCAACGCGGTATGCTGGCTGGTGGGAGGAGAACGATTCTGCGAATGGCTCGGTGGAGCAGCTGGAGCAGCCATAGGTCAGCCTTGGATGAGGTGCGCCGTCGGTGGTGCCAGTCGTTGCGAGTTTCAATGATGGCATAGAAAGTGAGAAGAGATGCCTACCGTTTGAGCTCTTCCGTCCGTGTACGTTTCGGAAAGCCAGTGACGGTGTGAAGGCACTCGCGATGCAGGACCTCCAGTGTTTTGTATTGCATCTTGGTGAGCTTGAAGCATGCGGTGCCGTAGCAGGATTTGGTGGTGAGGGCAGCTTGAGTAAACAGGCGGATGGTGCGCTTGCCGGCACCACCGAAGGGATTTTCTATACTCTTGATGAGGCGGAGCCGTTGCTTGCATGGGCTTCAGCTGCTTAAGTTGTTCTTGCGCGTCACCCTTCTTCGTGTAGCTGTACTCCCACAATTCTAATCGAGCGGTCGGGGTGGGAGGGGAGGGGGTGATTGGCCAGAGTGAGGCGTATCTGGTTCCGGTTATGTATAAGGCGATCAATAAAGAGGATCTTGCTTTTCCCTAGAAATGTTGGCATACCGGCGGCCTGTGCGAGTCGACCCCGGACATCCAGGGCCCGTGGCACGATGGCGGCGATAGCTTCAGAGCTGAGCGTTGTGTGGCGGGAACCTAACCAGAGTGTGATGTCAGCCGCGTACGTAGTGAGCAGGGAATGTTTAATTGCGTGCTGCTGCTTCGCAATCCTGCGCATGACGAGGTTTGTACAACCTCGGCGAAAAGATGACACATTGGGAACCCCGCAGACTTTGGGTAAAGTGCAGGGTTGTTTGGCCCCTGAGCTGATTTCTAAAGTACGGTTCTTTCGGAAGCCTTTGACGGCGTTGACGATGAGGCTACCCGCCTCGCATTTATTGTGTGTTTTGATCAACGCAAAATGTTCTACCTTGTCTAAGGCCTTCCAGAAGTCGACCGGCACCAGAAGCCCGGAAACTTTGTTGCTATAGTAGCGCTTTTTCCCAGCCATGTTGCGTAGGATATACAGGCGGACGTGGACAAACAAGCCACGACAAAGCCTGCAGTCATTGCGTCGTCGAAGTAGGAGGCAGACACTGCTTTATTCAGTATATAGGTGAGCCTTCTCAGGTTCAGCCGTTCCAGATGTTTCCATAGGAAGGATGCTAATAAGATGGGCGGAGGTTCTCGGCACAGTCTAGATAATTCCCCTGCTTGGGGTCTGTGTACACCACCGAATTCTTCCTGTGGTCTGGTAAATTTCCTGTAGCCTGCACTGCTGTGATCGGCCAGGAATTGTCACTGCTCGGGCACATCGAGGTTGCGGAGCATACGCCGCGTGATGCAGTCCTTCTGCTGGGCCCTGCGCTCGTTGATGAAGCCCACAGCCAGGGCAAGCTCTTGCATCGTAATTTGTGCGGCCTTTCCGCTATCCCTGTGGGTTCGCGGTTTTTACATGCTGGGGACTGTTGGGTTGGGCGGTTGATGGAAGGAAGTCTTGTCCGCCTCGTCTTCGAATTCCTCGGGAGCACAGTTGGTGGCGAGTTGAATTTTGCGGGCAGTATTGGGCGTCTTGGGCTTGGCCGCCAAGGCGTTGTGGCTGGGCCAGTGTTTGTGGGTGCCGGTCCTTTTGTTGAAAATAGCAGAATGGTCAAGCCACCCTGTGCGGGACAAGCACTTGGCGTACCGTCGGGCCGGTGATGTCTTGGGGGCGGACGCGCACCAGATCCTTAAAGCGCTTGCTGTTGGAGACGAAGATCCGATGAAGACGTTAGTGTTCTTCCCAGAAAATTGCGATTCTCTTGTTGGGAGTTAGGTCCTGCTCGGTAACTACCACATGGCCCGTGTCGGCTTCTACTATTCTCAGTAGCTTGGTGGGGATGGAGACAGAGCCTTCGTAAGTAACGATCGCCTGTCAAACGGCATCCTAGTCTACAGTCTTCGTCGGACGTACGCTAGGTCAGGTGGGGGATGGTGTCGAACTGGCCCTCATGAAGTTTATGTCAGATAGTGCAGGTCATTGGTGAACTTGAGATGCGTGAGTTTTGCTGCCTCTTGAAGTCGTGGTCCGCGTTGGTCCGCTCTGGAGTAGTCACAGTCCGAGTGATGAGCAATGAAGTTCCCAGTAATTAATATACGGTCCTTAGGGTGGCGTTGTCGCAAGTCATTTCATCCATTGGAAC
>JAZHYW010012461.1:0-57788 GCA_037355805.1 Ixodes ricinus
TTGGTGTTCTGAATGTACCAGGACTCTAATAAAAGGCGTCTTCGCCAGTTTCTTTCCGTGCCAAGAATAGAGCATTTGTTGAATTCAATCGTGTGACCCTCTTTTTTGGACGTGTTCTGCCAGCGCACTACCCTGCACGTTATTCTTTTTGACGTCATACTGGTGCTGGCGTAGACGTTCCGGGAAGTTTTTAGTTTCCCCAACGTAGGAGGCGCCGCAGTCACCACAGGGGATCCTGTAGACGAGTCCCTGAGCCTTTTCTTTAGGGGGACGATCCTTTGGAAGCGAGAAGAGGCGTCCAATGGTGGACACCGGTTTATGTGTCACACTGACGCCGTATTTTCGTAATACGCGCGCGAGAGTCTCGCTTGGGCCCTTGATGTACGGGACGCATACGCGGTTGGGTGGAGGAGGGGCGTCTTTTGTTTCATTCTGTCTAAGGTTTTTGTACACGTTGTTCAAAAACCTGGCAGGATAGCCATTCTGTTTCAGGTCGTGTTTGATCGTTGTGACCTCTTTCTTAAGAGCCTCTTCAGTGGAGCAGACAGTAATTGCTCGCCTGAAGAGTGCGGAAGCCACAGAAGATTTGTGCGTTGCAGGGTGGTAGGACGCAAAGTTCAGGTATCTGCCGGTGTGTGTCTGTTTTCTGTAAACTTCGAATGTCAAGCGGTTGGACTTTCTCTTCGTGAGCACGTCCAAGAATGGGAGAGAACCGTCAGACTCCAGTTCAATTGTAAATTGTATCGCCGGTTCAATGGAGTTTAAGTGGTTGTGAAGGTTGTTGATTTCACTGGTTTTGACCACACAGAAACAATCGTCCACATACCGTAAGAACACGGTGGGTTTCGGGGCGAATGTCTCTAAGGCTTGCCGCTCGATCGCCTCCATCGTGAGGTTAGCCACGGTGACGGAAATTGCTGCACCCATTGCCGTTCCACTAGTTTGTTTGTAGAATTGACCCTTGAAAGAAAAGTAGGTGCTGGTTAAGCAGAGGTCCAGAAGGCGGCAAATCTCATCGATGGAGAGGCAAGTCCTCTCGGAGAGTTTCGTGTCAGACGACAGTGCCGTTCTTGCTACAGACACCGCAAGAGGCACAGGCACACTTGTAAATAGAGATACCACGTCGAAGGACACGAGACTTTCGTCCTCGTGCAGTTCGAGACCGGAGGTGAGCTCGATGAAGTGGCCGGAGTTGTGCACGTACGTGTTTGTCTTCCCCGTGAGGGGTGACAGCAACCGATGTAGGTAGTTGGATAACGCACGTAGCGGTGATGTGGTGAAGTCCACTATTGGTCGAAGTGGAACACTGGGCTTGTGGATTTTCGGGAGGCCATAAAATGCAGGGGTGGACCCGTTCCTGCAGATAAGGCTCAGGTAAAGGTTTCGGGAATCCGGATAATGACCGAAGATCGACGAAAGAGCCTTGTTTAAAGTTGCTTGGATCTTGGTAGTCGGGTCTTTTGGCAACGTCATGTACGCAGTGGTGGCGAGAAGTTTGTGGGCCTTGTCGTCATAGTCGGTACGGTTCATGACCACTGTCGCATTCCCCTTGTCGGCAGGCAGAATGACAATGTTCTTGTCTTCCTTGAGATTCTTGATGGCTGCTTTCTCTTCTGTCGTGTAGTTTAGACGCGGTCTTCGCTGCACCTTGGAAAGCACGCTAATAGCCTTCAATCGTGCTTCTTCACGAATGCCGGGGTCTACTTGATGCAGGCCATACTCGACAGCTGTTGCCATTGACGCAATAGGTGGTTTTGTGGTAGTAAGGTTAAACTTTTTTCCTTTTGCCAAGACATGAGTTTCTGTGGCGGAAAGGGTCCTTGCTGAGAGATTTTTCACGAAAATCTTGTCAGATTCTTGAGAATCATTAGGACGCGCTTGAAGAGAGGCGAGCTTCTTCTTGTGACCTGATTCCCTTTTTTCAGAGGATGAGATGGCAGTACATCTGGCAAACTCGTCGATGGCAGAAAAAACTTCAGGTGCGCGGTGTTCCAGTTGTCTTCTCAGAAAGAAAAGGTCCAATTCGTTCCTCTTGACCGTTTCCCGGCATTCCTGAATTCTCGCGTTAAGCAGACGACGCTCGGCTTGTTCCACGATCCTGTGGCCTTCGCGTGTGTTAACTAGCCGTTTTAGGCGTAGACTCTTCGGAATTACCTGCAGTCCCTTGCAAGTCTTGTTGAAGTTGAGATGTGCTTTGAAGGTTGAAACGGAGTTGGTCAGTTGAATAAATCGTTTGGCAAGCCGGACGACGACAGGTCCATAGTCAATGCGCATAGAATTAAACGTAAACCTTTCGGTGGACATCCACCTGGTTAGGAATGACAAATGAATGAAAGGAAACTCTAACCAAAAATTGATACGGAGCCCGACGTTTCAAGGCCAGTTTGGCCCCTTGATCACGGGTGACTGTTCTTGTCCTTGTCGTCGTCTTGCAAATTGCCCGGTGTTTTTGGTTTCTTTAAAGCGGCCGTTGTATCTGCACGTGCTTTATGGTTCGTGGCGCCTCGCGTGATGCACCGCAAACCAGACACATAGGCGCTTGGCAGTGTCCCAGCTGATCGGTTGACGTTATTTTTGGTGTTCTGAATGTACCAGGACTCTAATAAAAGGCGTCTTCGCCAGTTTCTTTCCGTGCCAAGAATAGAGCATTTGTTGAATTCAATCGTGTGACCCTCTTTTTGGACGTGTTCTGCCAGCGCACTACCCTGCACGTTATTCTTTTTGACGTCATACTGGTGCTGGCGTAGACGTTCCGGGAAGTTTTTAGTTTCCCCAACGTAGGAGGCGCCGCAGTCACCACAGGGGATCCTGTAGACGAGTCCCTGAGCCTTTTCTTTAGGGGGACGATCCTTTGGAAGCGAGAAGAGGCGTCCAATGGTGGACACCGGTTTATGTGTCACACTGACGCCGTATTTTCGTAATACGCGCGCGAGAGTCTCGCTTGGGCCCTTGATGTACGGGACGCATACGCGGTTGGGTGGAGGAGGGGCGTCTTTTGTTTCATTCTGTCTAAGGTTTTTGTACACGTTGTTCAAAAACCTGGCAGGATAGCCATTCTGTTTCAGGTCGTGTTTGATCGTTGTGACCTCTTTCTTAAGAGCCTCTTCAGTGGAGCAGACAGTAATTGCTCGCCTGAAGAGTGCGGAAGCCACAGAAGATTTGTGCGTTGCAGGGTGGTAGGACGCAAAGTTCAGGTATCTGCCGGTGTGTGTCTGTTTTCTGTAAACTTCGAATGTCAAGCGGTTGGACTTTCTCTTCGTGAGCACGTCCAAGAATGGAGAGAGAACCGTCAGACTCCAGTTCAATTGTAAATCTGTATCGCCGGCTTCACGCACTCTTCAGGCGAGCAATTACTGTCTGCTCCACTGAAGAGGCTCTTAAGAAAGAGGTCACAACGATCAAACACGACCTGAAACAGAATGGCTATCCTGCCAGGTTTTTGAACAACGTGTACAAAAACCTTAGACAGAATGAAACAAAAGACGCCCCTCCTCCACCCAACCGCGTATGCGTCCCGTACATCAAGGGCCCAAGCGAGACTCTCGCGCGCGTATTACGAAAATACGGCGTCAGTGTGACACATAAACCGGTGTCCACCATTGGACGCCTCTTCTCGCTTCCAAAGGATCGTCCCCCTAAAGAAAAGGCTCAGGGACTCGTCTACAGGATCCCCTGTGGTGACTGCGGCGCCTCCTACGTTGGGGAAACTAAAACTTCCCGGAACGTCTACGCCAGCACCAGTATGACGTCAAAAAGAATAACGTGCAGGGTAGTGCGCTGGCAGAACACGTCCAAAAAGAGGGTCACACGATTGAATTCAACAAATGCTCTATTCTTGGCACGGAAAGAAACTGGCGAAGACGCCTTTTATTAGAGTCCTGGTACATTCAGAACACCAAAAATAACGTCAACCGATCAGCTGGGACACTGCCAAGCGCCTATGTGTCTGGTTTGCGGTGCATCACGCGAGGCGCCACGAACCATAAAGCACGTGCAGATACAACGGCCGCTTTAAAGAAACCAAAAACACCGGGCAATTTGCAAGACGACGACAAGGACAAGAACAGTCACCCGTGATCAAGGGGCCAAACTGGCCTTGAAACGTCGGGCTCCGTATCAATTTTTGGTTAGAGTTTCCTTTCATTCATTTGTCATTCCTAACCAGGTGGATGTCCACCGAAAGGTTTACGTTTAATTCTATGCGCATTGACTATGGACCTGTCGTCGTCCGGCTTGCCAAACGATTTATTCAACTGACCAACTCCGTTTCAACCTTCAAAGCACATCTCAACTTCAACAAGACTTGCAAGGGACTGCAGGTAATTCCGAAGAGTCTACGCCTAAAACGGCTAGTTAACACACGCGAAGGCCACAGGATCGTGGAACAAGCCGAGCGTCGTCTGCTTAACGCGAGAATTCAGGAATGCCGGGAAACGGTCAAGAGGAACGAATTGGACCTTTTCTTTCTGAGAAGACAACTGGAACACCGCGCACCTGAAGTTTTTTCTGCCATCGACGAGTTTGCCAGATGTACTGCCATCTCATCCTCTGAAAAAAGGGAATCAGGTCACAAGAAGAAGCTCGCCTCTCTTCAAGCGCGTCCTAATGATTCTCAAGAATCTGACAAGATTTTCGTGAAAAATCTCTCTGCAAGGACCCTTTCCGCCACAGAAACTCATGTCTTGGCAAAAGGAAAAAAGTTTAACCTTACTACCACAAAACCACCTATTGCGTCAATGGCAACAGCTGTCGAGTATGGCCTGCATCAAGTAGACCCCGGCATTCGTGAAGAAGCACGATTGAAGGCTATTAGCGTGCTTTCCAAGGTGCAGCGAAGACCGCGTCTAAACTACACGACAGAAGAGAAAGCAGCCATCAAGAATCTCAAGGAAGACAAGAACATTGTCATTCTGCCTGCCGACAAGGGGAATGCGACAGTGGTCATGAACCGTACCGACTATGACGACAAGGCCCACAAACTTCTCGCCACCACTGCGTACATGACGTTGCCAAAAGACCCGACTACCAAGATCCAAGCAACTTTAAACAAGGCTCTTTCGTCGATCTTCGGTCATTATCCGGATTCACGAAACCTTTACCTGAGCCTTATCTGCAGGAACGGGTCCACCCCTGCATTTTATGGCCTCCCGAAAATCCACAAGCCCAGTGTTCCACTTCGACCAATAGTGGACTTCACCACATCACCGCTACGTGCGTTATCCAACTACCTACATCGGTTGCTGTCACCCCTCACGGGGAGGACAAACACGTACGTGCACAACTCCGGCCACTTCATCGAGCTCACCTCCGGTCTCGAACTGCACGATGACGAAAGTCTCGTGTCCTTCGACGTGGTATCTCTATTTACAAGTGTGCCTGTGCCTCTTGCGGTGTCTGTAGCAAGAACGGCACTGTCGTCTGACACGAAACTCTCCGAGAGGACTTGCCTCTCCATCGATGAGATTTGCCGCCTTCTGGACCTCTGCTTAACCAGCACCTACTTTTCTTTCAAGGGTCAATTCTACAAACAAACTAGTGGAACGGCAATGGGTGCAGCAATTTCCGTCACCGTGGCTAACCTCACGATGGAGGCGATCGAGCGGCAAGCCTTAGAGACATTCGCCCCGAAACCCACCGTGTTCTTACGGTATGTGGACGATTGTTTCTGTGTGGTCAAAACCAGTGAAATCAACAACCTTCACAACCACTTAAACTCCATTGAACCGGCGATACAATTTACAATTGAACTGGAGTCTGACGGTTCTCTCCCATTCTTGGACGTGCTCACGAAGAGAAAGTCCAACCGCTTGACATTCGAAGTTTACAGAAAACAGACACACACCGGCAGATACCTGAACTTTGCGTCCTACCACCCTGCAACGCACAAATCTTCTGTGGCTTCCGCACTCTTCAGGCGAGCAATTACTGTCTGCTCCACTGAAGAGGCTCTTAAGAAAGAGGTCACAACGATCAAACACGACCTGAAACAGAATGGCTATCCTGCCAGGTTTTTGAACAACGTGTACAAAAACCTTAGACAGAATGAAACAAAAGACGCCCCTCTTCCGCCCAACCGCGTATGCGTCCCGTACATCAAGGGCCCAAGCGAGACTCTCGCGCGCGTATTACGAAAATACGGCGTCAGTGTGACACATAAACCGGTGTCCACCATTGGACGCCTCTTCTCGCTTCCAAAGGATCGTCCCCCTAAAGAAAAGGCTCAGGGACTCGTCTACAGGATCCCCTGTGGTGACTGCGGCGCCTCCTACGTTGGGGAAACTAAAAACTTCCCGGAACGTCTACGCCAGCACCAGTATGACGTCAAAAAGAATAACGTGCAGGGTAGTGCGCTGGCAGAACACGTCCAAAAAGAGGGTCACACCATTGAATTCAACAAATGCTCTATTCTTGGCACGGAAAGAAACTGGCGAAGACGCCTTTTATTAGAGTCCTGGTACATTCAGAACACCAAAAATAACGTCAACCGATCAGCTGGGACACTGCCAAGCGCCTATGTGTCTGGTTTGCGGTGCATCACGCGAGGCGCCACGAACCATAAAGCACGTGCAGATACAACGGCCGCTTTAAAGAAACCAAAAACACCGGGCAATTTGCAAGACGACGACAAGGACAAGAACAGTCACCCGTGATCAAGGGGCCAAACTGGCCTTGAAACGTCGGGCTCCGTATCAATTTTTGGTTAGAGTTTCCTTTCATTCAAACTGGAATCTTCAATTTTTACCAGTTAGGTTTTCGGACAACCAATTGGTCACTGCAATGGGATCCAATGGAAACCATTTAAAACCCATTAAGTTTTCAACTGGAATTTTTTTCCAATTGGCAAGACCCATTGGCCAGAGTGCTTCCAACTGGAACCCACTAAAACCAATTGGTTCCAATTAAAACCAGTTAAAATTCCAATTGGATCTAATGAGAATTTTTAGCTGGGCGGTCTGAAAAGCTTCAAAACTACACCAAGCCTCACAAGTCAACGGCGGCCGCACTGCATGGCACGGCCAGAATCACGGATAGCTTTCTGTGCAAATCAAATATGCATGGCACACCAGTCTGCAACGCGAATAAAGAGCTGTTTCAGCAGAAGCGCAGTTTGCAGGCTGACCAAAGGTGCTTCCGGTGCACCAAGACTAACCACACCGCTAGAATGCACGGAGGCAAGCTGTGTTGCACCAGGTACTGGGGAGGGCATGCGCCTACAATGTGTGATCAGGATTACGTGTCGCGAAGACATTTCGTGGTAAACGAAACACAAGGGGAAGAAAAAACTGTGGTTAGTCTTTACGTAATTGAAAAGAACAGCAACCCGGCAGTGTTTTTGATAACTGTGACCGCATGGGTCGAGAACGACTATCCCGAATTCGTTTGACAGCGGCAGTCAACGCTCCTTCATAAGGAGGGTCTGTCCTAGAGACTTGGTTGCAAACAGCTCGGGACGGAGATCCGGCGTGTTTGGAGGCGAAAGCACCGATGCGTACGTTTCGCGGGGTGCAGGTGACATTGCGCGACCAACGGTACTACAAAATAATTAAGATCGACGCGGTGGGAACACCTACCATCTGCGAACAGGATCTCCCGAGCTCAGATGAAGCCATCATCGCGACTTTAGAGTACCTCGGCTGCCCCGTAGGACTCGACATGACCGGACTGGAACATCGCTGCGTCGACATCTTTCTAGGGTCCGCTTATTCCCTTTCTCCCGATTTTCTCTCTCCATCCGCCGTTGCCAGCTCATCTCTTAGATACTACCAACGTCACTAGCCACAGCGCTTCTCGCTGACCCTGGAAGTGTTGTTGATGGTGGCGGAAGATGAGCTCGAAAGCCGAGTACACCGCGCACGACTCCACAATACCACAAAGTAGAATCTTCGCCTCGAATTCGAAGCCAAGATGTTGTCAACAAATAATTCCTCGCCAAAGTTGTGAAACGTCGCTTTTTTGTCACCGATAACTTCCACAAACGACGATCATGCGACGAGAAAGTTAAGAGTATTTACAGTCCACCTAGTGTTAGTTTAGACAGCATTAAGTTTAGCGCTGGGTAGGGAAGTAGGAACACGCCGATGAGACGTCATCAGTGTAGCCGTTCAATCATCTGGCACCACGGTGTTGGTCACGTGCGCTCCGATGGAGCTCGCTACGACTTTGTGTTTCACATTCTCGCTGGAAGTTGAGCACAGTGAGAGTTCGGATGGTTGACATACCATCCCGCGCGACGCATTGGCGCAAGAGTCCAATCAGCATGCTCCGCGAAATTTGGCCCCAACTTTGTGTTTGATGAGTCATCATATCGAAACCTGGAAACCGTCAACGACGCTGGGAAACATGAGGCATCTCATTTACTTCCAATATATGCAAGCTAGCCCAGACGACGGTCCCGGACTAGATACAGACTCTTCAAAAATAACGGTACCTACCTAGTAAGATAGATAATTGGGCGAGCTGGTGAGAGTTTATAATGCGACACAGCGCGACTAGGACAAGGCCAGGGACAGAGAGACAGATAACACAAGACAAGCATCTAATAAAACGAAAACATACACATGTCCCTGATGCTCGTGCGGGCACATGTCCCTCTGTGGCCTTGAGCACTTCTTTCACTCCGCACGGAACTAGCCGTGCTACACTAAATCCAAAAAGTTGATATCGCGGTTCATTAAAGTGACTGTCCACTGGCTCACGCACAAAATTCTGTTTTGTGTAATGTAGAATGTCTCCATCATTTCCCGAAATAATTGGCCCTTGTGTCGAAACATCGCTGCCGTGTTGGAGAAAAGGGGATAGCATCCGCAATCCCGGCAATGCATCGCGAGGAGTGAGTTAGTGGTTCCTTTCAGAGAACGCCCAGACTACCCTATATATGCGCGCCCGCAGGAAAACAGGATTTTTATACTGCGCCTCGTACAACGGGGGCGAACTTCATTCCGTGTTTGACGCTGCACCCACTGTTATATGCTAGATTTTCTTAGCTCTCGCGTTTGTTCACTGCAAAGCATACTCTGCTTAGCTTGTTTTTGGCGGAAAAAAACAACATCAAACAACACCAAACAACATCTAAAACAACACCTAATATCGAGGCGACTTTTTCCGCGATAGCGTTAGGAGTTCGTATCTCAAAAAATCTTTCGTTGGCGCGGTTCGAGTCAATGTCGGCGTCTTTGTCGGCGTCGGCGTGACGGCAAAATCGTGATTGGTCGATAAGTAATTTATTTACCTCAAAGAAAAAATCGAAGCGTTTTATGTGGAGCGGAATTGAACCCAAGACCCTTCGGTTGCAAGCCAGACACGCTACCTGCTTGGCAACGCAGACCATTCTTTTTTATTGCCGGCTTGAACATGGAGCAACCAAAAGCACAGTAACGTTAAAGGACCGCCAATCGCGTACCAACTGACGGGGCGAAGTTAAAAAGGTTTATATCTGCCAGTTTTTCCACTGTGGGTATCCACACCGGGACATTTGTACGAATCTTGCAAACTTCAGCAACATAACGAAGTATTCGGCAGCAGGCCTTGTGTCAACATTCGCATGACGAACCGCCATGCGACATTGCGACATGCTTTGAAGGCCGAGCAACATGACAAGATTAGGAGGCACACTATTTTCAGTTTCCACGGCTAGAAACCGGATGCCATGGGGTCCAGCGGAATCACTTATTAAAATAGTATATGCTTTACTCATTCCAGAAAAACGTACTCTCTCAACAGCACAAGAAAACATATTCAACAGTCTCTGATTACCTACACAATAAACCGAAATCACCCCACGCTGCAAACGCACCCCTGACCACCAGCCAGCTTTTAACGAGCAGAGAACGGTGTGTATCTTAAAAAATAACGTCTTGACGCACACTGGAACGGACATTCTTTTCACATCCTTCAGGACACCTTGTCCCGGACCTGCGGAATACAGAGCTCTATACAGAAAAATCGTCCGAGCAAGATCAACAAAATCCTGGTACAGTTTTTTGCTAGTGACTTCACTCAGGTATTCCGAAGACAAGCGTGCTCTCAAGTACCTGTACGCCCCCACCACTGCGTGCATATAACCAAAAATACATTCAGCATCTCCAAACTCTGACGACACTATGAACTCAGGAAGAACATTACACAATCGCATTAGACAAAATGGGCTCAAAAACGGGTCCTTGACTTTACGTAAGAAAAGGAACCTGTTTACTAGCTGCTTCAAATACAAATCAGATAGCGCCAAGCCTCCATCACACACGCTGCGGAAAAGATTTGTCCGGCTCGTACGCTCATAGGAAGAGCCCCAAAGATAAACCGCAAACGCCGCTGGCCACTTACCTTGGAACAGTGCAAAACCTGAAGCACATACCACGATTTCCTTATTAGGAAAACATTGGAAATAGTGGATCGGGAGAATACCGACGGGTATTTTCCCCTGCACGTCTCGGAGGCCCCGCAGACACGCTTGAACGGCTTGGGAACAAGCGGGGCTTTACATTTATTTAGGCGTCCATATGACATCATACCATATATTCAACGCCTTTCCCACAAACTGAAAGGCGGTGGATGTATGCTGAGAAAGGCGGTAGATATATAGTTTGATATCATACGAAGGAATATGTGATTAATAGCGTACATCCACCGCCGTCGTCGTCCGCTTTCTTCCTTTTTTTTGTTTTGTTTGCCGGTCCGTCAAAGTTGGCTTGTGTCATTCACGGGGGCCCTGAGCATACTCATCACGTGGGTCCGGACATATTGGCTGTCAGTCAATCGCTCAAGGCTTCCGCTGCTGTTCACTGCGTTTTGAGACTTCGTTGTGTGTGTCCCTTCCTTTTCCTATGTCTGTTTTTTTAAATAGTTCCTCCTACTTCCACCAACTATCCTGCGCCAACCCTTATTTCTCTCGATGTCTGCCTGGTGGTGTCCAAACAGAAAACGGACTACTGGACTTCAACCACCCGTTTATATGAATGACGGAGTTGCGTCACCTAACGGTGTATGAAGTGACTTTTTTTGGACAGTCCTCGAGATGGCCCTCTTTACGACCTTTTTGCTACCGTGTCACCGGTTTCATTATGCTGCCTAGTGGTGACCTTGAAGTGCCTTTGTTGAAGTGGTGAGGGAGAGGGGTGACGTGACCTTGTGTTTCGTTTTCTGCTACCGAAGAAATTAGCTCCTGTGTAGAATGTGGTTATAGCGTTTCGCTTAGCAAAAGTTTTAGAAGTAGGAGATTAGTTGGCTGTAACGATATCTTTTATTTTTCTTATGAAGACTGCTTAGTGTTCAGTTCTAGTGAGAGTGAGAGTGTTATCGACTTTTTCTGTTTTAGTTTTGCCTGGCCTCTGTGCCTCTTTAAACACTTTTTGAAAAAAAAAGAAAGCCGTTTACAACTCTTTGTGACGCCGAATGAGAGCGCAGCTCTTGAGGAGGAGGAGGGGAAGGTATGGAGAGGAGGCTATGTTCCTCCTCCTCTCCTGCTCGCCTTCCATTTAGGGGAAATTTTTCTGCTCGATTTTAGCGGGGAAATTTTTCCGCTAGATTTAGCAGGGAAATTTTTCCGCTAGATTTAGCGGTGAAATTTTTTCACTAAACTTAGCGGGGAAATTCTTCCGCTAGATTTAGCGGGGAAATTTTTCCGCTAGATTTAACGGGGAAATCTTTCCGCTAGATTTGGCGGGAAAATGTTTCCGCTAGATCTAGCGGGGAAATTTTTCCTCTAGAGTTAGCGGGGAGATTTTTGCCGCTAGATTTGGCGGCGAAATTTTTTCGCTAGATTTAGCGGGGAAATTTTTCCGCTAGATTTAGCGTTGAAAGTTTTCCCCTAGATTTTGCGTGGAAATTTTTCTGCTAAATTTAGCGGGAATATTTTCCGCTAAATTTAGCGGGAAAATTTGTCCGCTACATTTAGCGGTGAAACGTTTCCGCTAAATTTAGCGGGGAAATTTCTCCGCTAAATTTAGCGGGGAAATCTTTCCGCTACATTTAGCGGGGAAATTGTTCCTCTAGATTTGGCATAGAAATTTTTCCACTAGATTTAGCGGGGAAATTTTTCCGCTAAACTTAGCGGCAACATTTTTCCGCTAAATTTAGTGGGGATATTTTTTGGCAAAATTTCGCGGGGAAGTTTTTTTGCTAAATTTAGTGGGGAAAATTTTCCGCTAGATTTAGCGGGGAAATCTTACCACTACATTTAGCGGGAAAATTTTTCTGCTAAATTTAGCGGGGATATATTTCCGCTAGATTTAGCGGGTAATTTTTCCGCTATATTCAGCGGGGAAAGTTCTCCGCTAAATTTAGCGGGGAAATTGTTGCACTAAATTTATCGGGGAAATTTTTCCGCTAGATTTGGCGGGGAAATTTTTCCGCTAGATTTAACGGGGAATATTTTCCGCTAAGTTTAAAGGGGAAATTTACCCATAATGCACTGCGCGGTCACGCCGGCGGTGACGGCGACGCCGTTCAAGCCGGAAACGGCGCCTAAGAGCTGCGCTCTAAAAGACCTCTTCAGATGTCTTTGATTCCTTCTAGTGTACGTGTCGTTTTTGCCCACAATCTCGGGATTTTTGTCATGATAAAAATTTAATCAGGGTGTTTCACGATAGGTGGACAAATTCGATATTGCGAAAACTACGCGTCGCAACAAAAGAAGCTTGTGTCGTTTTAGTCCTGGGCCAGGGGCCAATTTAGAAAAATTGTTAAAGTCCGTTATAATTAGATTGTTAATTATTCTTGCACAATTAACTTTTTTAATATTGTGTGTAAGGGCACGGTTTCAATTAGGAAATTCTCAGCATCATCGAAAAAACCTTAATCAACAAATTGGATAACGATAGAAGGCACGCGCAGCATTTTATGGCTTTCCAAAAACCGCACAAATTCGACGGGTTTTAAGTTTCGGTTTGCTATCGCAGCGTATCTCGGCCTCGACGGAACCGCGCCCCGCGGAGAAACAGTGCAACCAACCTCTGCTGCGCTGTCATTGCGCGACACAGCAGAGGCTGGTTGCACTATTTCTCTATGGGGTGCGGTGCCGTCGGGGCCGAGATGCGCTCCGATAGCAAACCGAAACCTAAAACCCGTCGAATTTGTGCGGTTTTTCAGAAAGCCGTAAAATGCCTCGCGTGCCTTCTATTGTTCTGCAATTTGTTGATTGAGTGTTTTTTGATAATGCTCAGCAATTTTCTAGTTGAAACCATGCCCTTAAACACATTATTATACAAGATAATTACGCAAAAATAATTAACAACTTAATTATCCCGGACTTTAATAATTTTCCTACATAAGCCCCTGGCCCAGGACCAAACCGACACAAGCTTTTTTGTTGTTGTTGTTGCGACGCATAGTTTTCGCAATATCGAATTCGTCCACCTTTTGTGACACACCCTGTATAGGCGCGGAAAGGGCATACGAATATTAGAGAGTTTTAGTAGATCGTGTTTTCAGGCCACACTAATCGTAGCGGGAGCTCGCGCTGCCACTTCGATGTATGCTCTGTAGCGCGCACTCGAAGCGGTAGCGGGCCTTTGAAAACGATCTACTAAAACTCCCTAATTTGTGGTTGAGATACCACCAAACATGCCTAAGAACATAAAAAAAAATAAAAAAATCTACTGAGAGTATTTTTTGAAAAATTAAAGTGATCACATTTGTATTTTAATGTATCGTTACGGCTTAAAAACGGGGGTGGTATTGTAAAGATGGGCATAGTTTCGATATAAACTTTACTAGGCGACTTTCTTCGATAAAATTTGCGCTCTATTAAATTTAAGCTCGCTTGACTTTGTGGTCAGTTAGCCTTGCTTCATACCCCAACCCGGAGGAATAACACGGAGTTAACGGTTTCAAGAACAAGAAACTACATTCCATAGGACAAGGACGGTTACAATACTACCAAGGTTGTCACCTCTAGGCGGTAGTCAGCCAACTGCCCCTCGCGCCGCTTCTGCCTGGCCTTGTCTAGGCGAGCGGCACGAGGCGCGCCTGGCCGGCTGCTTGCAGCCACCTTGCAGCCGATTAATGATGGCCGCGGTATTCGGGGACCGGGCAACCGTGTCGATTGAGTCCCTACAACTTGCACACTCTTTTTTACTGATTAGTTTATGGCGCAACAATAACATTTGTCTAAGATATCATATAATCTTACAATTGGAGCTTTTGGTAGGCAATGACTGCTTTTTGAGCTTTGCTTTGCGTGAATAAAGTTTACGCGTCGAAAATATGTTTCAACATGTTACATTTCTCAAAATATTTGACAATATCAGTAATTGTGGAAGACCGGCGCTTTTTGTTTTTGTTGATCGCGGAGTTTCTTGGGTGTAAATGTTTTAGTTATATTTTATCTGTGAGTTTTTTTTAGTTTATTTTAAGAGATGTAAAGTGCCTCTTTTTGGAATCGATAAGAGTGCAGTCCTCATCAAATATTGCGACTTCAGGCTCTACCCTCATCCTAATCATTCAAAAAACAACTATAAAAAGGAAAAGTAAAAAAAATATAAAACCAACTTTGGTAGAGATATAAACTCAAATTAAGAATATGAGTTTCTTTGGAATGTTCTCTCTGCCGGCGCAGGTCTCCCTGAAGCAGTTCCCGATTCCCAGCCGTCCCAAAGACATCCCCAATTACCGGCAGCTCCTGTTCGCTTTCCTTACCGTCGTGTTCACAGTCCCGCTGCTGTTCGACCTTTGCGAGTTGTCCTACGAGATCTCCTCGGGCCTTAAGGTGAGTCGCCTCCGCTAAGTACGACGGCCGTATTCCAGGGTCAATCTCACTTTAGAGGTTTAGTGCCGCCTCGGCGCTGGAACGACTACTCACGACCATCGTCAGTCTACCGGCGTTATTCCGTGACCTGCAGGAGTAACTTTAGACGCCTAAATATTTATTTTCTGGGGAAAATATACTACTGAAGTTGATGTAATCGAATTCCCATGACTGGCATTACTGTCAACACTGAGCAGGAGCAGCGCTTAACATAATGTGGTATCCGCAGTATGCGACGTGATCAATGAATGAGTGGCATATATGGTGGCGCCTGTTTATACCAACTTTTTTGTGTACTCTGTCGCCTTACAGCTATGGGATGCGGTGACAAGAACAGTACTGTGAGAGACAGGAACTCTTTGAGAAAAGGCAGGTCAGTTTCCCTCCCCGAGCAGTCTGACATTAATGCCACCTTCTGAGCAGAGCCTATAGGTTCTGGAAATTTCACACCGGAATGCTCTATTGTTTGGAATTACAATATCAGACATATTATAAAGACTGGGCATTAAAACCTGCATGGTTTTGGGATAGTTTGTCCAATACTGAATAAATGGTTAAAAAGCGCGAACGGGGACAATGAAGAAACATGGACGGCAAGACAGGCGCTTCATCCTCAACTGGTTTTTGTATCGCCATCGTCACCTATATACTATATAGTATATACACATTGCCCAAACCCCATCGCACTCAATCGCCACAATCAAAGGCAACCATCCAGAAACACCTTTTCATTCTGAAGCAGATAGACAGACGAAGCGCTGGCGCAATTGCTTTCTTTTTTAAAATGTAGAATGCCTCTTTAATCGCTCTTTCCGCATTGTCTTTTGCATTTCTTAAAAACTTCGTGGAAATCAGGTCAGGTTTACACCCACAACAACTACAATGGTCAGAAAGATGGCCACCCGCGTTGTTGCGCACACACAGATTATGCTCTCGTGCTCTATCACTGAAGCAGCGCCCAGTCTGCCCAATGTAGCACACTCTGCCACAACTAAACGGAATCTCGTACACCACATTGGTGACACACCCAGTATATTGTACAGCGTGTTTCTTGGTACACGGTGCTTTTTTAGCCTTGTCAACATTGGACAGATCCTTGCAAGTTTACATGGTGCCGAAAAAACCACGTTAATGTCGTATCTTCAAGCTGCATTTTTTAGATTATGAGACACGGTATGGATGTACGGAATCACTTGTACTCATTTCTTTTCTTTACTTGCATCGCTACCTTTTTTACTTCTTTGTAGGCTTTGAAGAAGGCTCTCACAACAACTAGAGATCATGCTAAGGGGCACCCCGAGTCTCTTAACCTTTTTATTTGTCGTTCAAAACTAATTCTCATTTGATGGTTGCAACTTTTTTCCAGAGCCGCACTTAGAAATGTTAAGGCGAAGCCTCCTATATACTGACAAAGCCTGGCATATCACTACGAGGAGCGGGCGAGGAAATGGAAAAGGTGGAGCGGCAGACAACGGATGGAGAGCAGAGCCACGTGACTGGCGCCGCGCTGCGAGGAGACGCCGAAACACACTTCTCCCTAGCGAACAAATGTGAATCGCGTCCTTGCCGTTGCAAAAGCTGTGCACTGACGTCCAGGTTCCCCGAGAAATCGCTCTTTGATGTACTGTGCAACCGGACCCTCGCGCTCCTAATATGCGACCGGGCACTTTATGGCTCCCTCGTCAAACTGCCAGGCTTTGGAAGTATAGGGAGGCTAGGGTTAGTTTAGAAAGAGCACTTTCAAACAAAACCAGGCTTTTCTTATTACGCGGACAATACTGCCAACACACAAGTTCGTCAGAAAAAGAATCAAAATGTCTAAAATCTTTAATGCAATTAATCAAAGGCCATTCCCAGGTAAAATTAGGTCCACCTGACAACTCTTTAAACAACTCAACAATCTTCTCAACCGCTTTCTCCAAAGCCGAGTCTGTATCCAAAATTAAAAGATGGTCATCAACGTATCTATACGTCGTTACCACATAGAAATCTGCAAGCCCATCTGAAATTTGCCGGCCCAATGATGCAAAAACATATTACACAAAACAGGGGAGTGTGGCGACCCAATATATATGCCAGAGTTATGTACAAAACATCGCTTGTCAAAACTGACGGCAGTCGACTGTACGTAAAAGACTAGCAGCTCCAAAAACATGATTGCTACTAACGCCCGCGGAACTTTGAACTCTTACTTCACCAGACTCGCAGTACGGTGGTGAGTTGGGCGAGTTGGTGATGCACTTTAAAAGAATAAAACAGCGCAAAAAAAACAGACAGGAAGAAGTACACAAACGGAGTTGAAAGTCGGCGCTCGGTTTGTGTACTTCTTCCTGTCCGTGTTTCTTTGCGGCGTTTTACCCTTCTCCATACTCGTTGATCTCATCCCGAACAGCCTTGAGAAATCCTTTGTGAGGAACGGAATATTATAACTCCTCAACATCCACAGATATTGCAGTGACAGGATTCGGGAACACTTCTCTAAGTTCTTTTGCTATTCCAAGCGAGCCTTGCACCAAAAAGGGTCTTTTAGCGCAAGAGTGTCCAACTGGCGCTGTAAAACCGACTGATGTGAACCTGCCAAGTGTTCTTTTCAGACGCAATGGCTCGGAAAGGCCACTCAGGCTTGTGCGTTTTTCCCGTGAAAAAAATTTCCTTAGTCCCACTTTCTGCCTTGTCTACAGCGATCATCAAACTGTCTAGATTCAGAACCGTTAGTAACTCAAAAGCTGCAGATTTCCGAGACTTTGGGCGCCACCACTAATCTCTATGTTTATTTGCTGGATCACGTTTGCCCACTTCGTGAATGCGGCCACTGGCGGCCATCTTTTTGGTAGAGTTATATTACCTCTAGCCAGACCATAGTAGTATGGTGGCGCAGTCTACCGCCCGTTATATAGGGTACAGCTGGTGCAGCCACTTTTATCCATCCATGGCAGACAACGTTGTGGCAGTTGTGGTGGCAGGCTGCCATAAAAATAGCCGTGGGTGATATTTCGTGCTTGATTGAAATTGTTCGACGAAACATATTTTTGAAACTCGGCGTGGACGGTAGCCCGATCTTTGAGGATCCGGCGAAATGTTCACGAAATCGCAGCATCGGGGAAGCACAGCTCGCATCGAAAGCGGATTTGGGCGAGGCGCACGCACGCATTTGCATATCTCCGGCTCGTCCTATGTCTGCGCTCTCTCGGTCGAGCGGAGGAAGCTCTGGGCCGCTGGCTTTGACCAGTAGGACCGGGAGAATACATCAATTCACTTCGTTTAAATGCATTTTATTTAGAACGTCGCAGGCGAATATATGGTTCAAAAATGTATATACATCACTCACGGGCACATTGGCACACAAGTTTGTGGAGAGACCCCGGTGAATATTTACACTTGCGAGAACTCCCAAATGATTGTGAGCACATCCACGGCGTCTCTCGATCCGTATCTAAGCGTTCGGGAGCACAAGACTTCACCACCAACGAAATCACACCACCACCTGTCAGTAATGTCGAATTGCGGAGGGGACCATTCCCGGTACGGTGTCTGCTTTCGATGCGAGCTGCGCTGCTTTCCCCCGGTGCTGCGCTTTAGTAAATCCTTCGCCGGGTCTTCAAAGATGGGGCTCCCGTTCACGCCGGGTTTAAAGAATCTGCTTCGTCGAACAACTTTGATCAAGCACGGAATATCACCCAAGGTAAGGTGTACTAGACCCACTCCTATTTCTATGGCAGCCTGCCGCCACAGCACTGTCCGCCATATTACTATGATGGCTAGAGATAATCTAACTCTGGCCGACCCTGGCCGCGTTCCCGTCCATAGGCGGAGCTGGTCAAACGCGATCGAGCCAATAGACATAGAGATCAGTGGGCGAAACTTCTTTGGTAAGAACTTCTTTGAAGACAAGAACTTCTTTGAAGTTCTTATCTATTGCTGTCAACGCTCTTTTCTGGAACTGCCCTTTCGACAGTACAACAAAAAAAAAAAAAACTTCTTTATCAGCCATCACAGAGAAAATTTTATAGAGCTTGAAAAAATCCAAAACCTTCTTAAAAATTCAAAACCTTCATTGTTGCACTGTCAAAAGTCTAGTTCCAGGAAAAAGCGTTGACATCAGTAAATTAGAACTTCAAAGAAGTTAAGTTTCGCCCAAAGTCAAAAAAATCTGCGGCTATTGAGTTGCTCAAAGATCTCAAACTAGACGGATTCAGGAAAACTGTAGACAAAACAGAAAGTGGGATTTTGAAATCTTTTTTTTTTTTTTTCACTGGAAAATCGCCCAATTTTGAATGTACTTTCCGAGTCACGGTGTCTGAGAAAAACACGGCAGGTTCAGAGCAGCCGGTTTTTACAGCGCCATTTGGGTACTCTTGAGCTAAATAACCTTTTTTTTTTTTTTTGGTGTAAGGCTCGATTGAAATATTCAAAGAACTTAGAGAAAGGTTTCAGAATGCTGTCTCTGCAATATCTGTGGAGTTTGAGGACTTATATTATTCCGTCCCTCACAATGAATTTCTCAAGGCTTTTCGGGATAAGATCAACGAGTCTTTTCTCCCGTGCGAAACGGCGCCGTGTTGTTTGCAGACCGGTGGGGTCGCTGCGTTTCCATAGGAGCTAAGCCTTTTTCTTTCTTTAGTTTTTCCTCAGGCAAGTTCGCTCTTTGCAAATTAAGAAAACAAAACAAAATGCACCATCTGTGGGCAACGCTGCACAAAGTCGTAGCGCGACTTTGTGCAGAAACCGAATTTTCCGGTCGATTTAAAGAGCCTGCCGTCTCCTTGTTTCACCCTGTATATAATAATAATTTATTTTTCCTTTATATACAATTTATTTTTCCTTTATATAGGTGACGATGGTGATAATAAAAACCAATTGAGAGTGAGGTGTAGGTCATGTCTTCAGTGTTTCTTCATTGTCCTCGTTCGCGCATTTTAACCTTTTATTCAGTATAGACCTACTAGCCCAAACCCAAGTTTTACTGCTCTCGTGTGACGGCAGTTCATCTTTGAGGTTTATCTCGTTGAAGGGCGAAAGCATCTCGTGCTTAGTCGCGGTTTGTTACTCCTACGTGTATCGTTACCCGAAAAGGTTTGTCTTGGGGACGCGCGCGGGACGGGCGAGACGGGCTGACAGCTTGGGATTCTTCGTTGGACCCACACTGTCAAGAGCCGAAACTGCGAAACTGGATTTTGAAAAGACGAACGCGCTAGTTTCTCCAAGAGATTTGGAATTTAAGCCGAGACACTAAATTAATTATTGGCTTTCGGAATGTGTTAGTATCGATAAATATTGTGGGGATTGCGATCCCTCTACATTCTGTCGCGTGAGCGTTTGGCGCGCCGTGGCGGCCGCGCTGACGTAGCGAGAGGTGGCTCTGCTTGCCACTGTGAGTTAACAGGGGCCTTACTGTGAGTGGCTTCCTCCTCTCCCCCTTCGGGGCGATTTCCGTAACGAACCCCCGCAGAAAGGAGATCGACGTGTCGCTCCTTGATTGGCCCCTTCGCCCCCGCTGTTGTCTTAAGAACCAGCGGACAGCCTGATCCTGCTGTCTTCTTCCTGGGATTTCGGCGGCGGCAACACCGGGGAACCGTTCGGCGCACCGGTGAGCGTTTACCCCGTTGTTTGTACCTTGTGAACGGCCGTTCGGCCGTGGGCGACCTCCACACCGACGGTGTTCACCAGCTGATAGCCGCTGTCTTCTTGTTATTTGTTTTGCATTGTAAATAAACAGAGTTTATCACCGTTACCAACGTGACTGGCGTCTCATTGCGCTCGACGAGCAGCGTGCCACGCGAGTACGAACCCCCTTCGCGGTAGAGCGTCTCGCCGCGAACGTGGTACTCCCAAAGGCAGTGGCCCTAAGGAGAACCACCATTTGCCGCCTAACAAAAGGGCTGACGACCAGAATCACGGTACGTCTGTGTGTGGCGACTGCTGCCGAGTGACGAGTCCTCGCGCAACCAGCGCTTACCGTGACGATGCAGACCAACTTCACGGATTTTCTCACGCTGGCGACCACGGCCGACGCATTCGCGCGGCCCCCACTTCAACGGGAAGGCGAAATGCCAACCCTCCAACGAGAAACCCCTTCGACGCACCCCTGGAGCCGAGCGTGGTTCTGACGCCATTGCGGACGGGCGCCATCGCTCCCGGATCTTCCCTGAGCGCACCTGCTCCGCCGCCGGCACAAAGCGAAGCCTACCGGTCTCCCCACGGAGAAACCGCTGCGGCGCCTCATCACACCTTGCAGGAAAACACGGCACGTGGGATTGAGAGCAAATACCGTTCCAAGTAGGTCGATGCAGAAAGGGAAAAACACTCCCGAACCAGAGCGCTGCGCAAACGCTCCGCTTACCCTTTCCCTCGAAAGCTCGTCTGCTTCACGGAGTGGACTGTTAGAAAGCACGTGCGCAGTGTACGGAGGCAAGTTGTTTCGACAATGTTAGGCGCCGCTTTGATATTATAACGTGTTTACGCGCGTGACATGGTCTACGCAAGAAAAGAATTGACCGGGCAGCACTGTGCTGTTATTGGTTGTACAAGTAACAAAAAAAAAGCGTAAACTAAACGCCGATTCAGTGTGCGAGACCCACGCTGTCAAACAGGATGAATGTGGGTGCGGCTAGGGTGCCTTCATGTGCGCTTTGCTTAGGGTGGTGGCATCTCGCCATTTTGTCCCACAGGTTTATTTTTATTTTTTGTTCAGAAGCGCGTGAAAGAGCGTGTCCTTGCACGCGTTTGCGGCGCTGACTGTGCTATGGCGACATTTTGTTTTCGTCGATTTCTTTGTATTTTCCCCGAGAGCGCGTGCTGTCGGCATCGGGTACTACAAAGGGTGGCATCACCCTAAACAGAAGGACATTGAGGCACCCTATGTGCGGCATGTTTATGTGGGCATGAATGTGGGTGCGGCAAGGGTTGCTTCCTTGGCGGTGGAATGTCTGCATCGACAGTACACTTGTGAATCTTGAAGTTCACTTGTGTCATCATAACTGGTTCTACATTTCTCTTTGCCCCACTGTTCCAAGATGCAGCCCCATCTGTGCAAGATTGTCCTGTGAGACTTAACTTCACGGCCATGTTTACTTTCCATATGATGGCGCCTGCGTGGCTACAGATACGTGCTCACCGGCCATACATGTGCAGCCTGCAGTCATCACTTCTCCAGACTGTATTGCACATATCCATGCTGCACGAGGCTTCAATGCTTGAGAAGGCCTCACTGGGGCCTTCAAAAGTATAATATCACCTATTTTGTGAGCAAGGTCCCACCCATCCACTTTGCAAATAGTTGTACGACTCAAGGCTTTTATATATCTTGGCTTCCTTGAGATCGCATTCCTTTGTCTCCAGAAGACAGCAGATAATGTGAGATTCTCCAATCTCCGGCCACAGCTTGGTGTCGTCCACCCAACTGGTAATCGTAGCTGGATGAGGAGATTCATTGTAGCCTCAATATAAAATGAGAATTGCTTATGAAGCAAACAGTCAATGCAAAACTGAAAAAAAAGAAAGAAAGGTTGGCATGGCCAATGGTGTTCGGAAAGTATGGAAATGAAAGGAAGACGGAAAGGGGGAGTTTGTTCTAACGCCATTGTGCACAGCAAGACTGGGCACAGAGCTCAGACTTTGGCTTAGCTTTGTGGTAGACTCTCCAACAATGTGTTGGAGAGTCTCAATGTGAAATAAACATTATTATTATTATTATTATTATTATATACATGTACATATATAACACAGCCTCGTGTAGTACACGCCGCGACACAGTTTGCGCATAAATAATTCTCACGCGAGGCGATTACAGAGAGGAACATCAATGTGCCAATATTGTGGCAGTGGATTCCAAATCAGAAAAAAAAACGAACCCGTCGCACTTGCTATCTGCACTCAGTATTTATATATCGATTCATATTTAAATTTAAGGTTTCTACTATTCCAATTAAAGCAGACGTGGCAGCGCAGGTCTGAGCCGCTAACCGCGCAGTTAGTTCAAATGTTTCCGGCGCCCCCAAGCTGCGACAACTCGAGTTCAGCGCAAATTCACATGCCGTAATTTGTGCCATCCTGGCTTCGTTCAATCCTCGATTTCACTAGCGATCCTCAATTTCAATAGCGATCCCCAATTTCGCTAGCGATCGAAACGCCGAGTTCGGTTTGGGAGCGACGACTGCCCCAGAACCGCGCTAAAAATTACCCACAAAAAGATGCCAGGAAAGCAGGATGCACTTTTCCCCATGCCTGACATACCAATTAAGATAGTACTTTCCTCCATGGACGAAGACGACGAGCCAAGGGCGCCGAATACGGCAGCCGTGCGGGCAGAAGCAGCTGCGATCGGTGTGACTCGGTGAGCAGGGTAACAGTCCAGTAATGGCGGTCGGTCATTCGGGCGGGTTCAGATTCTCCCAAATGCCCGGATGAGGGTAGGCGGCGCTACCCTCGTTAAAATGGCGCCGGCCAGGAAGCCCAACTTAGAACGGTGTATAGCTTCGCCAATACTGGAAACTCCTCCGAAAACCTATGGGAGCGGCGGCGAACGTGACAGTGGCGCCTCTAGCGGACTCGGAGTCTACGGAAGCAGGCGACGCAATGGAAAAGTATAGGCTCCGCGACGTCCTCGAGCTTTGCGAGCCCCGTTTCGTCACCCAAACAGCAGAAACAATTCATTACGGTCAGTCCGCTTGCAAAGCGGAATCCACTGATCGAAACTGCAACGACAATCGAATAACAACGCGCGAATAAACAAAGATAGAGCGGTTTATTTAGCGGTCTCAACCGCCTCTCAGGGGATCACACGCGTTTGAAGCGCGTCTGGGAAGCGGAAAAAGGCGTTTAGCTACTCGAACTACGTCGTAATCACTAAAACGTGCACAAACGACATGGTAATATTACCAGAGCAAGCGCACGAGCTGCTGGAGCATAAAAACAAAACAAAAAGTAAGGATAAAAATGACTGTGCAAACACTTACCGAATTTTGCAGAAAAGATGGTGTCGCCTTTCCCGACGAAATTAAAAAGAAACGGGGAAGAGAAGCGAATAACGGCGAATAAAACAAACAAGTTAGCAGACGATACAAAGATACTCAGCAAAAAACTGCTTCAACTACGACGATCGTTGCGTCGCTTATAGAAAAAAGAAAGAAAAATAGAAAGCAGCCAATGAATAGCTGGTAATCGACGCCGGTGTTGAGTTCGCAATAAACAAAGCGGAATCAACAGACGAAACTAATGAAAAAAGAAGAAAGCATCCCTTTTTTTCAGCTGCTTGTTGTACGTTTGTTTATTTACACTTTTAACAGTTTAATTTGAATGCTGCATAACTTAGTTACTCATGTTTGTTCGGCCTTCGGGAAGCGGCAGAAAGATTTTCCACCACATCGCAAAAACTTGTTTTTGCAATAGTAGGCAGCACACGGCATGCCTGCCATTTCTAAGTATGCGCTGGTGTATGCTCGAATGCGGCCGGTTGATCAACAAACGATGACCCGTAGCAGACGTGCCGGCCGGCGTACACAAATAAAATTCGAATAAAAATGCATAACGAGCTTACACTTCTTAATATATGTAATAAATATCAAAAAGCACGTATAACGATTTCGGATCAGAAACTCAATCGAAGGCGAAAATAGGAGGTTATCGCAGACGACAGTGGAAGAAAACAACAAGAAAGTTGCAGACGGCCCTCAAAATGTCCGAGCCTAGCGTAGCAGACCAAAAGACGAACCGGGGTCGAAGCGAAGGAAAAAGAGTAAACACTAAGCCAAACAAAACAAGGATACGCGATTGCTTACGCGTCGGGTAAACAACATAAACAAAAAAGAGCAAAACAAAAACACAGCAACACAAAAGCAGGAGGAAGAAAGAACGCGGCAGGGTGGCGTCGCCTCAAAAATATAAATGAAAGAAGACTCAAAAATGGAAAGTGTGGAGACGGTTCAACCGGTGTCGGCCTTTATCCCAGAAGTAATGATGCAGCGAAGCAGAAGATGTTAGTGGTAGCTGCGCTAACAATCGGAATTTGTGCACTGTAAATAACGTGACTGAAATCACCTTTTTTTGCGGGGCTACGGCGCTCTCCCCTTCTTTCTTTGCAAGCGCGAGAAGTCTGCTTTTTTTCGTAACTTCGCTTTTATTATTCTATATTAGCGTCAAATTTGCATATGCACAACGACTTCTTTCAGAGCATTCTGACATCGCCGTAACGTACGTGGTTCGAAATTGACTTTTGCTTCTTCATCCGGAGACGATCTTAACGGGATTAGCCAGGTCGCCTATTCGACGAAACGGTTATAAGCAGGACATTCACGAGAAATGGTAATTGCAACAACAAAACGAATTGACTGATAAGAACAATAAAGTTGAAACGAAGCTATGTTCTGAAATGTTTGTACATTGCCCTTTTTCACGAAACAGCGCGAAGGCATACATTCGTGTTTTGCCTGGCTTACATAAGTTGTTACAGAATGTTTTCTTCTGGAGAACTCCAAAATTGCACCCTACAAGCTGTAACATCTTTCCCACGCGAAGATAATGTCCTTCACTCATGAGCTGGCAGCCATTTTTTAACTTTCAAAGCAGCGAATGTCCGTGACAATATTTTTTTTGTTGGTCACCTCGCACGGAGATAGGCAAAACCAATGCATTTTGGAGAATTCATCTGCTAGCGGAGACTCCGAGCTCGCCAGGGGCGCTGCAATCACTTTTCGCCCGCTTTTCGCGGGAATTGCCAGTATTGGCTTCCACGGTATTTGTTGAGAGTCTGACAGGTGCCTTGCGAACGACAACACTCGCACCACAGACCTAACGACCTCCGGTCCGAATTCCCCTCCCGACTTATCGGGGTTACGCAGACAGAGCGAGCGCTACGGACTTCCTTGAGGATTTACGGAAGTACCAACGCGCAATGGGAATGTTCGATCGTGAAATACTTGCGCGCATTCTGCCAATCGCACTCGTCGACGAAGTCGCCCGCTGGCTCCAACTTGTCGGTGACCAACCCGGAACGCTCGATCAGTTCCGAGAAGCGTTCCGTCGCGAATTCCTCCCCGCCGACTACGAGAGAAGGATGCGGCGGGAGCTCGAACAGCGAACCCAGCATCCGGACGAGTCCCTGCTGGAGTTCGTACGAGCCATGCAAGAGCTCTTCGAGCTCGCGGAACCCTCAGCTCCCCATACAGAGCGAGTGGAACGAGTCATACGCCAAAGCCACCCGACTTTCGCTGCGTATCTCCGAGGCAGCCACTTCCGTGACCTGAACGAGCTCGCCTCCGAGGCCCTGCGCCTTCAGGGAGACATTCTCGCTGCCCGTGCGTACCGGCCTCCGCCTCCAGCGTCAGCGGCCCTCGAACCGCGCTGCGCATTAAGCTGGGACACGCCATCTCGAGCACTGAGGCGCTACGATTCCGCAAACTATGCGGAAGATTGGGGCCGAGACACGTACGCAATCTCAGATCGTGCGTTCGACCCGTACTCCTACGGTAGACGAACAAGCCGGCCTACGCCGCAGTTCAGAACCACCGACTCGCGCCCCAACGAGGCAGCGAGGCAGGAGGAAACGAGGATCCCTCAATCTCAGCGAGCCGATGCACGCTACGACAGAGCCGGCGAAAACCAAAACGCACGGCGGAACCTCCGGGGAGGCGACGACAGAAGATGTTTTCGGTGCAATCGCCCCGGTCATCTCGCTCGCCAGTGCCCGGAGCGGCGGAACACGGAATCGCACCTCGCGGGAAACGAGCAAAGCCACCGGTAAACGGCCCCTGGATGGACCGACCGGTGGCTAACACAGAATCAGAGGGACCCATGGCCACTCTCTTACCGACCGCCTACAGAATAGGCTTCCCGACCGGCACGCCGGCCCCGTTCATTTCTGTGACGATCGCCGGCAAGGCATTCAAGGCACTCCTCGACACCGGAGCAAGCGCTTCGCTGTTCGGCGACGAAGTGTTGACTCACCTCCGACAGTGTCTGACTTCGAGAATGCAAGGCTGCCTTTCGCCTCGCCTGCGGAACCGCCCTTTCGGCTGGTACCGCACGGCTGGTCGCGAGATGAGAGAATCGAGTAAGACGACAACGCTTCGTTCATCTCCCTGGCCTATCGGTGCCCATTATTTTGGGCAGAGACTTCCTTGCCGAAACAGGCATTACAATCGACGTCAGCAGCGCAGGCTATCGGGAGGGCACGTTTGCACCCCTGAAACCTTTCTGCGAACCCCCGCCGTACCGCCAACGCCACCATTGGCGCAAGCAACGAACAGCCGAGAGGAAGCGGGGGACTCCCTAAATGGGGTCACTGACCCCAAGACGCCGAGTCCAGCGCCGATGGCAGCGAGCGCCGCCCCCATTGGGGAAATGACGCACCCACTGCTCACGCAGTCATGCAGCGTGTCAGGGCGAGAGAAAGCCCGACTGTCGTCGTGGTTGCGCCGCTATGACGCAGTGTTCACGGAACGACCGGGCTGCACAAACGAAGTGCGACATCGGACTGACACGGGCGACGAACTGCCAAGAAGGCAGAACGCGCGGCCGGTAAGCTTGGCCAAACGAAAAGCCATCGACTATGCCCTGGACGAAATGATCGACACCGGAATTGTCCGGCAATCTAACAGCCCCTGGGCATTCCCCGTGGTGTTGATCCCGAAGAAAGACGGCAGCTCACGTATTTGCGTGGACTACCGCCGTCTGAACGACGTCACACGAAAGGACGCTTACCCGTGTTGGGACCGAGGAGTTCCCCAGGCAGCCTCAGGCAGGGCCAGGCGAGGACAGGAACCGCAGGCCGACTCCAGGCAGGGACATCAGGAGACGGGAGGGTGTCTCACGATAAACTCTGTTTAATTACATATATACAGAAGTTTCTCCATCGTCCAAGAGCACACAGTAGCAGCCGCCTGCTGCTCCTTTTATAATATCAGGTTTCCCCACATCCCTAGTAGGGAATCCCCAGGGTTCAGGCCTTCACCAAGACTGTGGGGCCAGTGTCCGTCACGTTCGGGCACGCCCCTTTCCTCTCCCTCACACACTGCCACACGCGTCACGCACACCAGGGCCAGACGTCCTTGGCCGCGGTGTCGCCGGTCAAACTCTGCGGACAATAGTGCCATCGAAGTCGCGGAAGGCGGAAGACATTCATAATTACAGGCGTCCAGGCTTCCGTGGGTTAGGGGATAATCCCACGGGCGATCTAAGCTGGGGAAAATTGAGTAAAGCCCCCTTCTCTGTCGAGGACGTCCCAAGGCTGTCGGGTCGGCGGGCGTCGAGGTCGGGCAGCAGAAGCAAGCAGAGGGGCCGGACGGCAAAGACGGCCAAATGACACTGACGTGGGCCAACCCGATGATCCTTCGGAGAAGGTCACGTCGTCCCCGTGTACCAAGGTGCGTTGGCGACTCCACGGCGCCTCTCGCTTTGTCTCCGGGCGCAGCTGACCTTAGCCACCTGGCGACGATGCTCCAGGGCGTTCACCCGTGCCGGTCCGTCAGGAAGGGCAAGGTCGTCTCCAGGGGCCTTTCACAACACCCGCTACCGAGCATCGACTCGATTCTGTCCAACTTGAGCAGTGCGCGGTACTTCACCACCCTGGACGCTAGCCGAGGCTACCTCCAGGTTCGAATGGAGCCAGGTGACGAGGCAAAAACAGCCTTCTGTTGTCACCGCGGGCTTTTCGAATTCACACGAATGCCCTTCGGTCTGTGCGGAGCGCCCATGACGTTCCAGCGATTGATCGACCGAGTACTGGGGAAGCCAATTGGAAACACGCAATGGCCTATCTCGACGACATTGTCGTCTTCTCCAACACCTTCGAAGATCACCTACGTCATCTCGAGGACGTACTCGACCGGCTAAAGGCCGCGGGAATGACCCTGAACCCCGAAAAAGCTCAAATAGCCGAAACTCGTATCACCCTGCTCGGGTTTGAACTTGATCACGGGCGCATTGCGCCACATTCCGACAAACTACAGGCAATCCTGGAGTCTCCTGCGCCAACCGACGTGAGCTCCCTCCGCCGCTACCTGGGAATGGTGAACTTTTATCGCCAATTTATCCCAAACTGTGCAACGCTTCAAGCACCACTGACACGCCTATTGCGAAAGTCCGTTAGTTGGAGCTGGGGTCCCGAGCAGGAAGCGGCCTTTCGCCGCACCTCCCGAGCGCTCGCAGACACAGCCGAACTCAAACTACCCGACTTGAACAAGCCCTTTCTGATACAAACAGATGCCAGCAATCTGGGCTTGAGCGCGGTCCTGCACCAACAGCACGAAGGTGTACTCCGACCGGTGGCTTTTGCCAGCCGCTCGTTGACGCCAGCTGCAGGGGTTTCCCCAGGATTCTAATCAAGGGGGGTGTCCCAATGGCTCGGGGGGGGGGGGGGAGAGAGGCGATGCGAGGCGAGGCTAGATAAAATATAAAACTGTTTCTTTTTTAGTCTACTGGCTAAATTACAGACGTCTATTAACCAAATGCTCATACCCGTAATGTATGTTTCCCTTTCTCTATATATACACCTGAGAAGTGGTGTTTTCCACTTCATCTGAAAAAAATTCTTTTTTTTTAGATTCAAGTGGGGGTGTCTAGGAAAACTAGGGGGGTGTACACCCCCTAGGAGGGGTCTGGGGAAATCCCTGGCCAGCTGAAACAAATTACAGCACATGCGAACAAGAGTGCTTGGCCATCGTCTTTGCACTCCGGCGTTTCGACATTTATGTCGACGGGACCACTTTCGTGATCGAAACAGATCACCAAAGCCTAATATGGCCCTCCCGACTTCGCGAACCCGCGGGTCGCTTGGCAAGATGGGCTTTGATGCTGCAAAAATACGACTACGTCGTGCGGTACAGGAAAGGCAGCACAAACGTAGTGGCGGACGCATTGTCACGAGCCCCCGTAGACTGAACACAGATTTCCGCAAAGACCCAGGCCGAGCCAACGACACTCACAGTGCAAGGCGAAGCCGTGACTCAGTCCCAAAGGGAGGTGGCAGAACTGACCACCCCGGACGAGACGATCAACCACCTAGACGCAGTGAGCGCAGTGGGAATCGTGTTCAGCAAAGAAGAGCTTCTGAAAGCGCAGCAGAATGATCCGTTTTGTCAAAAGGTGATCGACGGACTCGCGGAAGAGTCGGACGCCGTGGAGGCGGGCGGTGCGAGCACCGGACGCAACACTACTGGTATTGTAGTAGGCGCCGAGTGCCGGGGCGTATCTGGTATTGGTGCGGGCACGGAGGGTTCATATCTGCAGAGCAATGACGGGCTTTTGCTGAGATGCATACCCTCTGACGACACCAACGAGGCGTTCAAGGTACCTCGCAGTCTGAGAAACGCAGTTTTGCGCTACTGTCATGACTCGCAGTTGGCCGGACACGCGAGCGGCTCCAAGACTTACTCAAAGTTATGCCGCATCGCCACCTGGCCGGGCATGAAACGGGACGTCTTCCGTTACGCCCGCACGTGCCACTCCTGCCAAAGCTTCAAACCGAGAGGCGGCAAACCGCGGGGCTTAATGCAAACAATTCCGAGCCAGCAATCATGGTCTCTAGCAGCTTGCGACGTGGTCGGCCCGCTACCGAATAGCCCGAAAGGTCACCAGTATCTGCTGGTTGTCACTGACCACTTCAGCAAATGGACGGAACTCCTTCCACTCCGTACGCTGACAGCCCGAGCGATCACGGAGAAGCTCATGGAGGTTTTCACCCGTTTCGGGTTCCCCGAAGCTCTTTTGACAGATCGAGCGAGCTACTTCGTCGGGAAGGTATTCGTGGACGCGTGCAAGGCCCTTGGCATAAAGCACAAAACAACCACGCCGTACCACCCGCAGTCGAACATCACGGAGCGATGTAACAGAAACATCAAACCAATGCTTGCCGCCTTCGCGGAAAGGCACCGTGACTGGGGCGCATATATCCCCGAGATCGGGTTCGCACTTCGGACCACTCTCAATCGTTCGACGGGCTTCACCCCCGCGTTCCTCACATTCGGGAGAGAGCTTCCGAACCAGACATGTACGTAACGCGTTACAAGTAACGAGTTACTTGTATCTAGCTACTATTTTCGGTAACGAGTAACGTATTTAGTTACTTTTTCAGAAAAGGAACGAGTAACGGTATTTAGTTACTTTTAAGGCCAAGTAACGAGTAACGGTATCTGGTTACTTTTGAGGAGTAACGTGTACAACACCGCTTTGACGGCCCTGTTTTTGTTCTAGCCTTAGTATGTGTCTATTTCGACAAAGGCAGACGGAAAACCCGAAAAACAAATAAACATTATCACAATACAGCAACATGTATCGCTGAACACGTCAGTCGAACAGTCCGACTGACGTGTCCAGCGATAAACGTTGCTGTACTGAACTGTATGCAGCTGAGAATGACCTTCACCCAGCGAGCACAATCAGGTTCATTAATTGAACTTTCTAGAACCGGGTCCGGACCGAATGTAAACCCGGAGGTTGCAAACACGGGAAGGCACATAACCCCTTACCCGCTGTCCTCAATGAAGGCGCAGTTCCCGAAGATTCACCAGCTCTTGCTGAAGCACTACACTGCCGTTCCTTCGAGCGCGTCAGTAGAACGACGCTTCAGCGTCACCGGAAATGTATTTTCAAGGAATTGGGAAACATAACTGATGAACACTTCGACAGGCAGCTGCTGCTTAAGGGCAACGACTACTAAAAAGAAAACAATAAAGCATGAAACAAAAACGTGTATTTGGTCTTTAAAGTAACGTAAAAAGTAACTCGTTACTTTTAAGGTAACTCACGCGTTCCTTTTGAAAATCGGTAACGAGTAACGTATTTAGTTACTTTTTGAGCGAGTAACGAGTAACGGTATTTAGTTACTTTTTTTGGGTAACGTGTACATATCTGTTCCGAACCCCATGGACCGTGTCCTAGGGGCGAGCGCCGGGGTGGACAACGCGCAGCCGGCACAAACGGACCACGCGCGGCAGCTACAAACTCGGATGACGGAAGCCTTCTCAGAGGCTCGTCGCAATCTCGGGGTGGCGCGAGCTAAACAAAAAGCTCAGTACGACCGCTCGCATCGAGATCTCCGTTACAAAGTGGGCGATCTCGTCCTCAAACGGAACCATGTTCTGAGTGATGCCAGCAAAGGCTTCTCGGCCGCATTGGCTCCGAAGTGGTGTGGCCCGTACCGAGTGCAAGAGATTCTCTCCCCACTCGTGTACAAGCTGACAAACTTGCAATCAAGAAAAGTCGGTGGGCCGGTACATGTGTGCGATCTGAAACCCTACCATGAAAGGGAAAACGGGGCCAACGAGCAAACTCAGCCCCCGCAGAGACATGCACACGCAACGCGAGATAACGCCGACGATGAACAACAGGCGTCTCGCTACAATCTGCGTAGACGGAGGAACTATTATCCGAAGTTTTCGTAGAGGCAGCCCCAGTAAGTGGCGAAATGTCACATTAAGGGAAGTGCAAAGCACAATGCACCTGCTGCTTTCGCGAACGCGCCAGACACCATTGTTTACTGGCAAGCAGTGACCTATGTCACCTCAGCGTTCGCTCCCGGATCAACCCGTAGGGAAATCCCCTGAACTGCGGCTTCCAAGGGAAAGGGTAGGCGTAACGGCCATTGGTCAGTTATCGCCACCTACGCTCACGTGAGCCCCACGTCACCGCAAGAGCGCGGTGCGAGCGTCGTCACAAGCGGTCGGAGATCAAGTGGTCATTCTACCGCAGTACGTCTCGCACCTACGAAGAGGACCCCCAGCTTTTGCTTCGCGCCGTTCGGGAGCTGCCGTATCCTGGCTACGGCAGTTCAGCGGCGTCCAGGGACCACGGCTGCGTGTGTGTGTGTGCAAGCGTTGAAGTGAAATTTGGGGGAAAAGTAGAGTGCGCGTGACTCGTCAGGCAGCCCCGCTACCCCGGCCGGCTGCGGGCCAAACCAGCAACCCCTCGTCTTCGTGGGCCGCCGGGATCGACATCCGGCCAGGGACTGTCCGCTCCTCTCTTCCTGACCCACGCCGCGGTCGGAAAGCTTGTCGACCAGGGACCAGCTGTTCCCGTTCGTCCCGTGGACAAGTCCCTGCGGCTGTGGGACCTGCGCTCTCCCGACGGCCAGGGGGTGATGCACCTGACGGGACGCCCCGTGAACAACTCCGACCCGGAGGGCCTCATTCTTCGCCGTGGGGCTCAACTCGGAGCCTGTTGGGCTCTGCGACCTGCGCACCTTCGACAAGGGCCCCTTCAACACGTTCAAGCTGCCCCAGGACAAGGAGTGCGACTGAAAAGGGCGGTCATCCACCTCATCGACGCCTTCCAGGCGGTGCCCCAGCAGAGCCTCACGGGACACACGAACAACAAGGGGGTGCCCCGGGAGGCCTCCTTCAGCCCTGACTCGTAGTTCCTCTTCCGCGGGTCGACAGACGGCCGTGTGCACGTGTGGAGCACGGCGGAGGGCGTGGGGGGTCTGCGGACGGCGTCTCTCAACTGCACCACACGGACCCCGTCCACTGCGTCCAGTTCAACCCCAAGTACGTGATGCTCGTGGCGGCCTGTTGGACGATCTGGGCGACAACGTGGCCGTAAGAGACTGGGGGGTTGTCCGTGTGATTGTGGCCACCGGCGGCCCTTTTTCTTTTTTTATTATTTTAGTTAGATGTGGGTTTGTTTGTGTCGGTCTACCCGTTTGCGGGTGACTATACATGCCTCGCACCTACGTCACATGATGACGTCGAACACCGGTATCCACCATGCCGGTGGTTGACTCGACGGCCCTTCCCAGCGGGAGCAATGGTGAACTGCGCCGCGCTCGGCTGTAGCAATTACCCCGTATCCCGACGATCGTCCGATCGTTTTGTCAGCATGCCCCGCGAGACAGAGTAGCCGTCATGTTAGAGATAGTACGAGCGGCAGGAAAGGGATGTGGCCGCGGATTATCGAGTTTGCGGGGCGCATTTCATAGCGGTGAGCGACGGCACTTTGCTACCGTTGTTTCTGTTCGCGCACGCCTTTGTATCGGCTTTTTCCCGTTCGTGGTGTAGATGCCCTTTGCTTTTCGTTACAAAGCGCCGTTTCCAGGCTTCGAGTGCACCTGCGGGGATTTTTGCCAAGTACGGGCGAATGTCGCGCCGCGAGCCCGGCCAGACGGATCGGTCGGCGGCGGGCGTGCAAGCTCGTCGAGACGCCGCCACCGGGGCATCGGTTTGTGCTGTCCGCGAGACGGTGACCTTTGCGAGGGGCGAAAGTATGCACACGAGCCGGTTAGGAAACATCATAATATAAACCCTGAGACAATGAGAGTTGTCTTGTCCATTATTTGATTTATCCTTGTCTCAGGGTTTAGATTATGACGGCAACATTGCGTTGTTTACAAATATTTCGCAAAATCGTAAAAATTTTTCTACAAGCAACTTCTAGAGCCGCTCGTCAATATTATGGGGCGAGCAATTAAACCTTTTCTTTTTCTTGCGACACGGCCGCCTCTCGCGTCAAAACTTCGTCGGCGGCATTTCGAAACTTTCTGCTCGTAGTGCAATCGCACCAATGCCGAAAAATTCCGCACGTACTGGACAAACGTCATCATCGTAAGCTCAGCACGTTTTTCCAAGTTACGTGTAACACAACTGTAGGTATACCTTTGTTGAAATATTTGGTGCATGTTAACGCATGTCCGGGACGTTAGCGGCATCCTACGCCTTGGTAACCGCATCCGCGCGATGTGAAGTCAACCACCAGTATGGTGCGGGGCCCCCTCCTTCCATATAGTGACGTCACTTGCAAGGCATGTATTGGCTAAGGAGGAAGGAGTGTGGGGATTGCGATCCCTCAACATTCTGTCGCGTGAGCGTTTTGGCGCGCCGTGGCGGCCGCGCTGACGTAGCGAGAGGTGGCTCTGCTTGCCACTGTGAGTTAACAGGGGCCTTACTGTGAGTGGCTTCCTCCTCTCCCCCTTCGGGGCGATTTCCGTAACGAACCCCCGCAGAAAGGAGATCGACGTGTCGCTCCTTGATTGGCCCCTTCGCCCCCGCTGTTGTCTTAAGAACCAGCGGACAGCCTGATCCTGCTGTCTTCTTCCTGGGATTTCGGCGGCGGCAACACCGGGGAACCGTTCGGCGCACCGGTGAGCGTTTACCCCGTTGTTTGTACCTTGTGAACGGCCGTTCGGCCGTGGGCGACCTCCACACCGACGGTGTTCACCAGCTGATAGCCGCTGTCTTCTTGTTATTTGTTTTGCATTGTAAATAAACAGAGTTTATCACCGTTACCAACGTGACTGGTGTCTCATTGCGCTCGACGAGCAGCCTGCCGCGCGAGTACGAACCCGCTTCGCGGTAGAGCGTCTCGCCGCGAACGTGGTACTCCCAAAGGCAGTGGCCCTAAGGAGAACCACAATATTTACTCGCGCGCATCAATGTATGAGTGAGGAAATTCCCTAATCTCTTTGATCTTTGTATCGTGCAACGGACGTTGTCGCACAATACAATAAGCGGAGGGCTATGAGACATATTGTATTTCACATTATCACTTAACACCAATAACCTCGTATTGCACGGGAATGAATTGTGTCTCAATAAATAATCTTATCGGGTTTATTAGATTTAGGTTCCAATAAGCCTATATTGGGATACCATAGCTCGAATAAATACTATTTATTGGACTCCTTGCATAGGGCATGCATGCGCAAAGAAATAGCGTCCTCATGCAATCGAAATGGCGGTTGGCAAACTGTGAGCGTAGGGTCGCAACGTTGCGTGAGTGCATGGCGCAGTGCGGAGCGCTCAACGCAGTGGTCTTGTTTGCTCTTGGACGCGTTGTCTTGTTTCTGACGTCATTCAGGCGGTCCAGAGCTTGTCTGGGGTCTCGAACGGCGCCTACCTGGCCAGCTTCTTCCTCAAGAGGCTGGCGTTGGGCGCGGTCGAGTCCTAGCCATCGCCTTCTTCCTGCTCGTACCCAAGTTCTCGCACTTCGGCGTCGCCTACTTGGAGAACGCCGACGCGGTGCTGGTACTCGCGGCGCTGCTCTCCTTCTGGCCTCTGCACGCCGCCCTCACGCTGCTCGTGGCCTGCGTCGCCAGATACGGTACCATCTTCGCTCACACACACGAGAGCTGCGACTGGCCAGAGTGTTTAGAGCGCTTGAAGCAGCTGAAAGTCGAAAGTGGAAAAGGAAATGAATGCAGACAGGAACCAACCCACTTTTGTTCTGCTCCTGCGCATTCACAGGGGAAAATGCGCGTGCATTTTTTCTCTTCGCCGGCGAATAAGAGAAGTCTCGTTTGTTTCGTTGTTCGTAGGGAGTACTAGGTAACTTTATAAGCATAATAAAAGTGGAACTCTTTTAGTTACAATTTATTTTCGATCAGTGAGCGACGTTTAACTTCCCAGTATTCCGGGCCCAGTCGTATATTCCAGGAAGACAAGCGGCGAATCTAATCGAAAATAATGGTCGAAAAGAACTTAGGATTTGTTCAGGGAGTGCCAACATCCCTTGGACTCTAATATTGATAATCTGCGACATTTGTATGTCCCTAAAATGAACACCCACTTACGAGCGGTTAACACGCGCAAAACAGTAAAAGTACCGGCACTATAAAAGCGGTAATGTCTTTATTTTTGTGCCGAATACATTGTGCCGTAAGAGAATTTTGGCTTCATTCACTCTATGCTCAAGTACGGGTGAAAAGGTAAGTTTGTCCTATTGTTACAAACTGATATCTGCATGCTCTAAAACCTGTAAGATGTGGAAAACGTTTTAAATGTTTTTGAGCATGCAGATATAAGTTTGGAAGGCTAGAACAAACTTACCTTTGCACCCGTACTTGAACATAGAGTGAATGAAGCGAATTTTATTTATTGAAAATAGTAGCCCTTACTCTGCTTTATTTTGGTGGTCTACATGCATAAATGGGTACTGACCCAGCGTTAGTGCGTATTTCTTGACGTCTCCCTTGATCTTCGGAATGCTCTCTATTGCTTTGGCACCTAACCCCTCCCCCTTTGCAGAGAAGCGCCGATTCTGTGTTCGCAGTAACACTGTCTGACAGTATACATAAATAGATGCGTGAAGCCTTCTAACCACAGTTTTTATTGCCGTGAATTTGAAAAATAAACACCGTAACTGCCCAATATGTTTGCCTTCGTAGCTGAGATATTTTCAAAGCTGTCTAGTACGTACGAAATATTCCTGAGTTTTGCTCTGATAATCACGCGCAGGAAAAAATTAACACTCACTTTTTACCGTAGAACTGCGGTACCGGAAGTAAATTTCAGACTGGTTGCTGTGCGCTTCGATTTAAAGCCGCACACAGCAGCAGTTGGGCATCTAGCGCACATTATAATGTGCCTATTTACGGGGAAACAGATTGTGCAGCCTCTCGGCGGTTAATGTTGACACGAGTTGCACCCTGGCACAGGACACGTGTCCAATCCCTACCTTATATTATTCAAACGCGAACAATAAGTTGGCCATTGCATTTCTCATGCGGGCGTTTGAGGAATAGATGGTTCCTTGGAGAAAAAACCCTACTCGCCGCGATAGGTTTTTCCAACCTCCTCTGCAGCGTTCGCTCTGCTTCAAGTAGAAAGGCATTGCGACTTGTCTCGCTACTCTTACCCTGAAACAGATTACAGTACGGGCTCTACCCTATATTGTGAGTTTGTTAACGGAGAAGCAAGACGACAGGGAAGCGGTACAAACCTCGTGTTTGTAGAAACTGGGACTGAAGAACTAACGTATCGCAAAACAAAACAAAACACAGTGTTAGTGAAGATTAGAAAAAAATTTGTTGAAAACAGCTTGACTAGTAGCTAGCCCCTTAAAAGTAAAACAATAGCAAGCATGTCAACAGAAAAATACAAGTCACGTCAATTCCTTTATATATCGACTATAACTGAGTAGAAACAATCAATACAAAAAAATTAATTATTTTCACTAAAATCTTACTTTTTTGAGTAAGGATTGTTTTATCCTTAGCGCACGAGCCGATATATTTTCGATCAGTGTACCTTGCGCACAGAAATACTAGGAAACATGCCATGGTTCGGAGACCGTAATGAGTGTGTCGAACCGAAAAAAATACGGGTTCGGTTACGGTTCAGGTTCAGGTAAATTTATTTTGTTCCGGTTCAGTTCCGGTTCGATTAATTCGATCCGCGAACCGGTTCGCGAACGGGTTCGGGGCGCTGAACCGGTTCGCGAACCGGTTCGGAAATTATAAATGACGAATTGCAACATCAAAATTAATTACAAATAAAACATCTGAAATCAGCACATACGAAACGGAATACATCGTCGAAACTAGTAGTGCATAACGTTTATAGAAGCCTGTAGCCAATGCAAGCGGCAAACAACGACCGTCTGATGACAGGGCTGTCTGTCACGGGCGCTAACTCCAGCGTCTGCTGAGCGTTGGTTTGAGCGCACGCGCCCGCTTCAGTCCCATGACTACGCTGGGCAGGCGACGGAAGCAACAGAAACTCGGCAGATCCTTTGTCAAATTCGAAAGTACGCGCAGCTTCGCTTCTCCGCGAGCGACTAGGGTTTGTATCCCTGTTTTTATTCCCCCGCATTTATCGAGTTTCCGGAACGAAAAAAAAAACGGCATGTAAATCTTGACACTTCATAGCTCGATATACTCTGACCGGTGGTTGGGGCAGCGAAGAGCAGATATAATTCATGAATGCTCATTTCAACTGTAAATAAAATTTTTTTCTCTCCCTCAAACATTATCAAACTCCACAGCCTTTTCTTTTCTAATTCCGATGGAAGCAAGCTTCAAGAACTCGCGCGTTCTAGAAACGTGTTATGAAATGAGCACACAGCAGCATTTAGGATTTACGAGATTGTAGGAAAATGAAATCCCGTGACGCGATTTTTTTTTATTTTTGCACAGCGTTCCAATTTTTTTTTTCAGTGCAAGCCGCGACCAGCGCAATATTGGTTCCTATGTCAAGATTCATGGATGCAGCGTTTGTCAAAATTCATGGATGCAGCGTTTATATTCCTAAGACTGAGTGGAGAAGAAAAATATGTAAGCGAGGTGTGTGTCAGTTGACGGCACTTAAAAAACAAATGGCATTGATAGCACATTCATTGTCAACAGCGCGTGGCCGAACCATTTTGACATGAGCCGGTAACCGTTATTTTTTTCCGGTTCAGTTCCGGTTCGGGTTCATCGCGATAACAATATAACGGTTCGGGTTCGGGTTCAGTTCCGGAAAAAATACCGGTTCGGTTCCGGTTTTCGGTTCGGTTCGGTTCCGGTTCGACACTGATATATATATATATATATATATAGAGAGAGAGAGAGAGAGAGAGACGCGGGGCAATGGTGGAAAACAAACCAGGAGGATTTTATTCGACGTTCCGACCTTAGGCAGGTCTTCGTCAAGAATAGGGTTATAAGAAAATTGTGCTTCTACTTGTACAGTTCTTAAAGGTTAGAGAGTTCGCATACAAAGAAACTACATAGAAAGAACACATAAGGGTACACCACCCAGGATCACACACAAAAGAAGAGACGAACCCTAGGTCGGGGGCAGTGGCACACGGAGATTGCAAATTACATAGGTGCCACATAATCAAAAAGAAACAAAAAAGCTGAGATTGAGAATAGGTGACGAACCGAATGACACGCTTTGCATAAAAAGAAACTGCGTGCGGAGAACAGAGAAGGGCACAACACCCAGCATCTTGTACGAAGGAAGGGATGAAGTCGGGGGAAGCTGCACATGGAGGTCGCCAAATACATAGGTGACACATCAAAGGTAGTAGGAAGTACAAAAATACAGGATGTACGGAAACTAACTAAACACCACAATAAGGAAACGAAAACGCACTGTCCAGTTCTATCTATAAACTCAGTACCAAGAAATTCTAGATCCAAAATGTTTATATTTTATGGTCATTATCATGCTATTTATACGATAGCGCCTAAATCGATGCAAGTGTTCCCGGGCTTTTATTTATTCCTTCCTTTATTGTGCTAAATCGGTATATAAGATATAACTCGCGTTGCTCGCGTTCCCGATTTGATTTGAATCCAGACTCTAAAAGTGTAACAGATAATTTATCGAACGTGTGGTTCGGGAGGCTGAGATTTTTTTAAATTGGCAGGCTCGGCAGGGATTTTGCGTGCGATCTGTGGTTGTTAAAACGCCGCCCAAACGCTGCCTCAGTCGGTCCTATATACTGTTTAATGTAGACTTCACAGTGTAGCAGATAAATTACAGTTGCTGAGTCGCATGTAAGTTGCCCTCGGATTTTTATTGAGAGCTGTGAAGGCGGTCTATTGGCCGTGTTATCTTCTCGCATATGTTTCCAGACCAGGCATCCTGCGTTCATGCACAGTCGGCCTCCAAGCCAACATGCCCATATCTACCTCTCTCTCTCTCTATATATATATATACATATATAAATGGGCAGACGATAAAGGGGATAACGAGAAGTATATATATATATATATATATATACGTTTGAAATTAAAACGTTTGAAATTTTTTCATAACATAATATATGATAAAGTTGCTTTGAAGTTTGATAAGTATCTGCAGTATAATGATAGCCGTGATACAAGGCAGAAACATGAAAAACTACTCCGTGAGTTCCGTTGCAAGAAAGATGTTTTTAAACACTCATTTTTTCCACGAACCGTGTGCGAGTGGAATGCCTTGCCCCACAGCGTGACAGCTATTGTTTCTGCTGCTTCGTTTGCTAGTACAATCGATGATCTTTTCTTTGTTGCCAATGAATAAGTTACCTGTTTGTTTTATTTCCATGCCTGTATGTACGCGAACTAGGATTCCCTGACATTATATTTCCACCACCATGCCTTGGCCCTCAAAAGTTGGCCGGCAGTATCCTCAAATAAAATAAATAATATATATTGTGGGGATCTGTCCCACTGCTCGCCCGCAAGAAAGGCACGCAAGGCAGGACACAGCAAAAACACACCTTTACTAGGTTCAGGCGCTCCTGTCGGTCACCGCAGCGCTACTACACACCCCGCTTGTCGCTAGCCACAGATCCCCCCTCCCCCCCCCCCCACCCCCCCCCGCTCTCCGAGTTAGGAACTGTTCTCAAAGTTGCTCGTCGTCATCAACGTTCATGGCGACCTCCGCGGCATTTGCTGGTGACGGGTCGGCGTGGCATGGGGGGTGGAGGAGAGCAGGACGGAGCCTCCTGATAACTGCGATGGCGCGTGCAAGATCGTCCTCCCGCATCCTTTCGAGGTGTAAGATGGCTGCCCTTGCGGCGGCTGCTGACTCCCGTGAGCGATGAAGTGCCCCAGCTCTGTGGGTACGGCGGTGGATTTCTGGCACCTCACAGAGTGGGCACAGGAGTCGGCGCTCGTCCTCCGTGTAACTTTGTGGTGGCTTTGCCGGGCGGTGGGTGTTCATCATGAAGCCTCTGAAAGGTTCGGGCACTTGGGCGTCCATGTCAACTGTCAAGGGGCACGGCTGGTCGTGCCAAGCGAGGCTGGACGACCAGGCCACTGGGTGTCCGTGGTTGTCGAGGGTGCCCCAGGTGGCCGTAGAGCGCCGGTACGATCGTCTGGATACCCGGCGGTGGTGGTTGTTCGGGTTGTCTGTTCCCCTCGGCTGGTAGTGGCGTCTGGGTCGCCAGGGCCGGGGTGGTGATGGGGACCGTCTGGCAGCTTGCTTGACTCGCGGCATGCTTGGAAATAAAAAATAAAAAAACAGGATGTCAGTAATGTTCATTACAAAAAAAAAGCAAACGTCTTCTACGTAAACGCAGCAACAGGTGAGCTAAGCTCGCGAGAACCGTCAACTTTATACCGCTCAAAATCGCGCGCAATCAATCAAAATAGGCGGTAAAATGCTGGTTCTCGGCTAAGCCCATTGTAATCTTCTTTCCATAATCTTCGTCTTTGTCACCGACGTTGAAGTCTTCAAGGGAGTACATGGTAAACTAAGTACCAGCCAGATCATCAACACTTCCCACCTGCAAGAGAAGTTCATCAGCTGAATCATAATACTGCTTGAGGTCGGTGACATGAACAGGTCCCGTGAGTCGACCAGACTCACAGTCAAGGAGCGTGTACGTGAGGCGTGAAGCTTTCTCACGTACTCTATATGGACCGTCCCACCTATCAACCAGGGATGCCGTGATACCTCTGGCGGCGTTACTAAGTGGGTGTGTCCGGCGCAGCACCAAGTCTCCAACGTGGAATTGCACGTCCCGGTGACCTCGGTTGTACTGCTCAGCCTGTTGCAGTCGGACGACGTCCAAGCTCTCCCGGGCATCACGAACGATGTCCCTGAGTCTCCGTCGTAGAGTCCCTGGAAACTGGCCATAGGAGCGAACAGCACCTGGATCGTCGGCAGGATAACCATTTTCGAGCGGGAAAGTCAGCTCCTTGGCAAAATTAAGGCGCGCGGGTGTCAAACCGGTAGATCGGTTAACCGTGGTTCGGGTTGCGAAAGCGAGTTCTGGAAGCTTCGCATCCCAATCACGGTGGCGCTCGGTGTGAGCGATCAACATTGACTTCAAATTTCGGTTTACCCGTTCGGTAATATTTGCCTGCGGGTGGTAGGGGGACGTCCGTTTGTGTTGTATTCCCAGGGCAGCACAAGTGTCTGTGAACACTTTGCTAGTAAAATACTTAGCATTGTCGCGGATTAATCTTGTTGGGAACCCGAATCTCGTAAATGTCTTCATCATGCAAGACCAGATATTTTGCGACGTCAGCGAAGGCAACGGAAATAACTCAACCCACTTGCTAAAGTGGTGCGTGACGACCAACAAGTACTGGTTGCCACGAGGGCTGCGTGGGAAATGTCCCATGACGTCGACGGCAACGCATTCCCATGGGGATCGACTCACAACGGGCTGCATCAGACCAGGGGTTGACCTCCACGTGGCTTGGCTTTCTGACAAACCGGGCATGACCGAGCATACTTCAACACGTCCTGACGAATGCCTGGCCAAGTAGCAGTGCGGCTTAACTTCTCAAAAGTCTTACAGCCACATACTGTGACCGCCCAGAGCGGAGTCGTGGTAATATTGCCGCGAGCGCAGCTGACCAAGCAGGCAGCGCGCTCGTGGCTATCGGTTATCGTGCCTGCCTCCCACGCGAAAGGCCAGGGCTCGATTCCTAAGAGCGACGTCTATTTTGTTTAACCCTGCAATTTAGTGTTCTGGAAAATCCGAGAATCCTGTTGTTTGTTCGAGGTCCGAATGTTCTACGCGTCGAACTTTCTGTGCCGATTATTCCAGAAGCTCACGCGTGTATACATAAGGGGCTTCGCGAGCGAGCCAGAGTCAGTTTCGCCTCAGCGTTCGATCTTGCTGCTTCGCCGCCTTCGACGCCCGTGACGCTCTGTTGTTATCATTTGTTTACTTTTTATTTTTGGGCAAAAGTTCGCCCCATTAAACGTTTAGTTTATTCAGTTATTCGCCGCCACATCACTTGTCCTTTGTGACAATATTTAATAAAAGACGTGCGAAGTCGGCGAGGTACCACGGCTCGGAATGGAGTATCTCTGCGGTCACTCTCCTCGTCGTCTATTTGAGGTATATACCGTAGTAGGAGACCATCTTCGGCTAGCAAGTACGAGTCGAAACCCATGTCAGCGTCTCTGTTGCCACGCCGGTCACGTGAAGACAACCACTCAGAGACCCTGCGACAGAGCCCATCGTTCTGCTGTGCTGCACGAAGCTCATTTCGACTGATCACAGTACCCCAGCACGAGCCAGCATCTATCGCAGCCACAACCACAGCCGGACTGGAAGCGCGCGCTCTCTTTCTCTTCTTACGGCCTTTGTAATTGGGGCAATCGCCACCTCCCGCCGCAATTCGCGGGGGGCGCTGTCACCTCACCCCTGGTAATGCCCCTCTATTCAGGAAAAAGTGGCGCCATTCATTGTTGTAGAAATGCTTGAGGCACGTGCCGCGCGCCACTTTTGGGAAATTCATGACGTCTGAAATTTAGCTCAGTGCTGCGCTGTGCCGCCATGATCTTCCCAAGGGCTGCACGTTGCACGTGCCTCGTGCATCGATGAACCTTGCGCTACTTTTGAAACATAAAGGGGCTTTAACCCCTGGGCTACCCTTGGCCGTTTGCACAGAGCGCGTCTGACAGTGTATCTCAGCGCTGTCGCAACTTGCGGCCGAGATTTTTATAGCCTTTTACACCAGATCCTTACGTTTAGACCCTCAGCCACTATGTAATGCGCTTCTGATGAGCCCAAAACGGTGAACATTTGACGCACATCTCCGAGAGATTCGGGAGGAAAAAGTAGTAAGTAGAGACAGCGAATGCAATTGCGGAAAACTATACTGGTCTTTACCTCCAGGACTTCTGTTGCAACTCAAGAACAGGAGGAGACGGACCCCTACTACGTGGAGGAACTTTAAATGATAAATAATTCGTACACTCTCGTGAAATGTAAGCAGGCTCAATTTGTCTATTGCCGTGGTCTGCATCATCACTTCATAGGCCGCACATGAAGTCGGTCAGCTGCTCTAGACGAAGGTGTAGTAGTCTGTAGAATTTTCGCACAGCGCATATAACAGCCTAAAGTGCTTCCTCGAGGGCTTGTGCACATATCCAGCTGATTTTTCGTTTCTGTCCATAACCGTCTTTGCATGGTTAATCAGAAGTATTCTGAGGAACTTGTTGCAAATTAAACCAGCCAAGCGCTTTGAGTGACTGTTGTGAATGCCCTCTGGGCAACTTAGGATTGGCGCATCTTCAAGATAGGGTGCAATGAGTAGTTGCAGAACTTCGGGCACATTTGTACGCGGAAGGTGCTTAAAGCCTTTAAAAAAAAGCAACAATGTTGTCGAGAAGTACGAGGAACCTAGGATTTGGACGATGAAGTCCGCTTTTATCCTGACCTTGGAATAAGGCGAACAGAGGATCACCTCTGTTACTCGTAGTCAACAGCATAACACAGGCTGCGCACGCAAACTCACTAACGAGTTTCACCAGATAGCCACCGACATACACCAGACCAGAGTATGTCACGTTTGGAGATGGAGCGCAAGGCTCTTTCAGTTTTTTCAGGTCAGTGGTAACCGAGTCGGGCACAGCCGCTGCCAACTGCTCAGAATCAGTGTCTGACATCTGTATTTGCTTAGAAGGGGCCTTTTCTTTAACAATGTGATCAAGGGCTGCTGTGACAGCCCTTGCATGACTTAAATCGGAGCGAAGTTCAATAAACCGCTGCCAAAACAACAACCTACGAAGCTCAAACACCAGCGCAATGCAGCTCGAAGGAACTCTCAGAGTGGGGTGAAGTGGGGTGAGGTGGTTGCGCCCCTAGCGGCAAGCAAGTGAACTACATACGGAGAAAAAAATGCCATTGACTCCCGGGCGATTGCAAAGGCCGTAAGAAGAGAAAGAGAGCGCGCGCTTCCAGTCCGGTCGTGCCACAACATTGGCATCCTCGTGCACGTGCTCTTCGCCGAGTGGAGCGCGCGAAAAAGCGTCTGCTACTTCGTTTTGTGAGCCTGGCTTATGCACAATGGTGTAATCATATTTTTGAAGCGTAAGTGCCCAGCGCGCTAACCGTCCTGCCGGATTCTCCAGCCGCTGAAGCCAGGATAAGGCGGCATTATCCGACTGGATCACAAAGCGCGCGCCATCAAGATACATGTTGAATTTTTGCAGGGCGAATATGATGGCTAGGCACTCAAGCTCGCAAACGTTGTAATTCCGTTGAGCTGCTGTCAACGTATGGCTAGCAAACGGTACGGGTCGTAAGACACCATCAAAGTCTTGAAGCAGCGCAGCACCCAAACCGTAGCCGCTCGCATCGGTTTGCAGTACAAACGGGCGGTTGAGGTCTGGGAGCTTCAAAGATGCTGTTTCAGCAATAGCTCTGGACAGTTGGAGGAAAGCATTTTGCTGTGCCTCCGTCCAACGCCACTTGACGCCTTTGCGCAGCAGTTCGTTCAGAGGCCGCGTTATCTCTGCACAGTGGGGTATAAACTGGCGGTAAAATCCAACCATACCAAGAATTTTTTTTATTTAGTACATACTGCGGACCTTTCGAGGTCCAAGCAGGGTGGGCGGTAAACATAAATAACGCTACAAAAAACAATGGTTGCACATAAAACAAGAAGACAATGGTGAAAATACTACTGCACAGAGTACAAGATATATATATATATATATATATATATATATATATATATCAAAATGTAGTAAATCACAAAGTTATAACAATGACCCATCAAAATATACAATGGCAAAGATAACAGTGAAACTACAAAGCTGAAAGCTTCATCAAAATATATATTGACAAAAAAGACTACAATGAAACTATAAAGAAACTATAAAGCGGCAATGGTCACTGGGATCGAAAAAAATATTCCAATGATGATGCAAAATCAGGTACCGAAAACAGTTCCAGAGGCAATAAATTCCACTCGTTTATGGTTCTTGGGAAATATGAAAACTTAAATGTATTTGTACGTGCGAAATAAGGCGTTAATGAGTAGCGGTGATTGTGCCTTGTTTGCCTGGTTGAAAGTGGACTAACGTAAGAACAAGAATTTAGAGAAACCTTTGAACTGACAAGTTGGTGCAAAAACTTTAAACGGGCAATCTTACGTCGGTGTTGGAGGGTAGGTATGTTGTTTGTCTGCATTATTAATGATGGGGAATCGGTGCGTTTGAATTTACCATAAACAAAGCGAACAGCGCGTCTTTAAACTTTTTCTAGAATTTCGGAATGTTTTTTTGTAGCTGGATCCCATACTATGGAACAATATTCGAGTTTGGGTCGAATGAGAGAGGTGTAGGCTAACAATTTAACGTTTGGGGGGGGGGGGGCGTTCTTAAGTTTATGCCGTCCAAGACCAAGCTTGCGGAAGGCTCCCGAAGAAACATTATTCACGTGATCGGACCAACTGAGGGTTTTATTGATGGTAACACCAAGGTATTTAAATTGATCAACTTCAGAAATGAGGAAGTCCTTAATTGAATAGGAAAACAGAAGAGGATTTCTTTTATTTGTAATACGTAAAAAAACGGTTTTGTCCAGATTCAACCTCATATCCCATAGGTCACACCAATCTTGTATCGCACCAAGACCTGAGTTAAGCAAGCATTGATCAGATGATGAAGATATATTTTTAAATAACATACAGTCATCCGCGAATAACCTTATACTTAACGAAGGATCAACTGCGTCAACAATATCATTTACATAGATTAAAAACAGTAATGGCCCCAATACGCTGCCCTGTGGTACCCCTGACGTTACATCCAGCGTTTCCGAACAACAACCCCATACGTCAACGAATTGTTTGCGATGTAATAAGTATGAGCGAACCCAGTTGACGATTGGCGAAGGAAGTCCTATATTATAAAGTTTTGATATTAGTTTGCCGTGGGGGACCCTGTCAAAAGCTTTACTGAAGTCTAAAAAGATAACATCTATAGCTGGCCTGCCTTATCCAGTATTTGTGCAAACTCATGAATGGTAGTTAGTAATTGTGTAGTGGTTGAAAGGCCTTTTCTAAATCCGTGTTGAAACGGGGTCAGTAAATTATTTTTACATAAATGATCTCTAATAACATTACTAATTATGTGCTCTAAGAATTTACAACTTGCGCACGTTAAAGAGATAGGTCGGTAATTACTTGGTGATAACGGGTCCCCTTTCTTGAAAACTGGTATTACGCGTGCTGTAAGCCAGTCATTTGGCAACACACCAGAGGAAAAAGAAGCACGAAAGATTATAGTCAAAACACTTTGCGATTATTTCTGCGTACCGGCGCAAAAATGAATTCGGTATGCCATCTGGGCCGCACGACTTTTTCACTTTTAGGTTTAACAACATTAAAAGTACGCCTTGATAAGATATAAAGTCAGCAATAAAAGAAGAAGAGACGTCGTCATACTCAGGCACGTCAGGGGCAGAAAAGACCGACTGAAAATACCTATTAAATTGCTCAGCGATTTCACCATGATCGGAAATCAAAACGTCATTTATTTTAATCTTATCAATTGACTTTTGTTTGTTGCCAAGGTACCTCCAAAATTTATCTGGATCGTTTTTAATGAAGTCAGGGAGCGTGAATGAAAAGTAACGTTGTCTCGCCTGTTGTACGTTCATCCGTAATTCATTTTGAAGTTCAGGAATTGGAGCTTTATTGCGGTTCTCTTTTTCTGAGCCGCTTGATTCTACGTTTTAAGTGGATTATAGTTCGATTAATCCATGGGTTGCAACGCTTGACATGTTTACGTACATTGGGAACAAATGTATCAACGCAGTAATTACATGCTCGTTTAAACTTATTCCAGAGAATATTAACATCAGAGTCATTAAAGTAGTCTAATGTGTCTTCTAAATGAATAATAATAGAATTATCATCAGAACGAGAAAAAGCTTTGACAATCTTAACTTCAGATTTTTTGTTGGTTGACTGGATGGGTAATGAGCAACGAAAGTGAACAAGTTTGTGGTCAGAAATACCCTTCCCAACCGAAACTGTATATTCTGTAATACTTCGACTAATAAAAACTAGGTCCAGAATAGAACCACTACATCCGTGTTCGTGTGTTACCTCATTGACAACTTGCAAGAGGTCGAAAGCAAACATGGTGTCAAAAATAATGTCGGTGTTTTCACAACAGCCAGGTGACAATTTCACCCAATCAACATTGGGCAGGTTCTAGTCACCAACAATTATTTTGCTATTGTTGTGGTGAGATGATAAATGGCTGTACAATTTATGCAGAAATTCAGGAGGAGAATTAGGAGGTCTATATAGAGCATACAATATGAAAGTATTACCCCATGTGCTAACTTTCAAACACAAGCTTTCATGTTCATCTATTTGGTCCAAAAGCGCGATATCAATATTTTCCTTGAACACAACAGCTACACCCCCTCCACGTGATGGGCGGTCTCTCCTAAATATTTTATGAGATGCAGGAATGATGCTATCATCACCAATGTGGTCACAAAGCCATGTCTCAGAAATCACAGTAATATGGGGATCATGGGTTAACAACAGTGACTCAAGCTGTTCAACCTTGTTCACAATGCTTCGAGCATTTAAGTTTAACACACTAAGTTCTTTAGCATATGGGTTTTCTGGTTGTCAATTCGATGGTTAGGCAATGACAGAGCGGGAAGTTTGACACCCGCGTTCTTTGTATCGTCCCAAACATACCAGTCATCATTGACTCGCAGTTTGTCGTTAGAAAGAGATACCTTTTTCCCTGCGCGTCTTATCGGCCTTTGCACTTTCCCAGAGAAATCTTCGTTTGGACAGAGTGTATTGTGAATAGTCATTCCTTATGTGGATAGTCGTTCCCTTCAATTTCTTTGCATTGTGAAGTACAGCTTGTTTTTCACTATAATCCTGAAAAAACAAAACAACCGGTCTTCGGCCACTACGTTTTCCAAGCCGATGTATTCTTGCGATCGAAGCACATTTCACTCCAAGCCTTTGCTCAAAGACTCCAGATATTACTTTGCTCCTTAATTGGGACTCGGTTTCTGTATCTGTTTCCGGAATTCCATACACAAGAAGATTGGAGCGACGGCTTCGAACTTCAAGATCGGCGATTTTACGGTTTTGGGAACTAAGGGCATCCTCAAGACTTAAAATGGTTCTTTCAAGCACCTCAATTTTTTCTGTTTTTACCCTGAGTTCCTGCAGTAACTTGTCAGCATCGGACAATTTTGTACGCAATTCATCGACCTTGGAGTCTGCCGAGCTCTGTTGTTTTCGGAGAGTTACAAGTTCGGTTTTTATAGCATTTTGTCCCTCCATGAGTTGCTCGAACATTTCTTCAGTAGTGGGGCCCGGATTGGTCTCAATATCACCACAAAGAATCAATATGCACATATTAAAACAATCATAAGCAATATCAAGAAGGGTTTGTGGGCCCGGCACAACTATTAGTGTAAGATAGTCACTTTTGCATGAAGATGTTTTGCTACCAACCTGAACAAAGAAGAACATCGGCTTAGCGATCGTCATGCTCCTGTGACTTTCGCCGAGCCCACTGAGCCGAACTTGGTGTGCCGCTCCTTTTGTAGCCGTGGCATCCTCAGACGTCACAAACCCCATGACTTGAGGGAGGGGCCCTTCGCTGCTGACGCCTTGCAGAAACGTTCTGTCATGGTGGATCGGTAGATGGATGACGTTGAAGCTTTCGCTTGATGCACCCGTGCAGCAGAAGAAAGGAAGTAGGAGGGCCTGAACAAAGAAGAACATCGGCTTAGCGATCATCATGCTCCTGTGACTTTCGCCGAGCCCACTGAGCCGAACTTGGTGTGCCGCTCCTTTTGTAGCCGTGGCATCCTCAGACGTCACAAACCCCATGACTTGAGGGAGGGGCCCTTCGCTGCTGACGCCTTGCAGAAACGTTCTGTCATGGTGGATCGGTAGATGGATGACGTTGAAGCTTTCGCTTGATGCACCCGTGCAGCAGAAGAAAGGAAGTAGGAGGGCCTGAACAAAGAAGAACATCGGCTTAGCGATCGTCATGCTCCTGTGACTTTCGCCGAGCCCACTGAGCCGAACTTGGTGTGCCGCTCCTTTTGTAGCCGTGGCATCCTCAGACGTCACAAACCCCATGACTTGAGGGAGGGGCCCTTCGCTGCTGACGCCTTGCAGAAACGTTCTGTCATGGTGGATCGGTAGATGGATGACGTTGAAGCTTTCGCTTGATGCACCCGTGCAGCAGAAGAAAGGAAGTAGGAGGGCCTGAACAAAGAAGAACATCGGCTTAGCGATCGTCATGCTCCTGTGACTTTCGCCGAGCCCACTGAGCCGAACTTGGTGTGCCGCTCCTTTTGTAGCCGTGGCATCCTCAGACGTCACAAACCCCATGACTTGAGGGAGGGGCCCTTCGACTGCTGACGCCTTGCAGAAACGTTCTGTCATGGTGGATCGGTAGATGGATGACGTTGAAGCTTTCGCTTGATGCACCCGTGCAGCAGAAGAAAGGAAGTAGGAGGGCCTGAACAAAGAAGAACATCGGCTTAGCGATCGTCATGCTCCTGTGACTTTCGCCGAGCCCACTGAGCCGAACTTGGTGTGCCGCTCCTTTTGTAGCCGTGGCATCCTCAGACGTCACAAACCCCATGACTTGAGGGAGGGGCCCTTCGCTGCTGACGCCTTGCAGAAACGTTCTGTCATGGTGGATCGGTAGATGGATGACGTTGAAGCTTTCGCTTGATGCACCCGTGCAGCAGAAGAAAGGAAGTAGGAGGGCCTGAACAAAGAAGAACATCGGCTTAGCGATCGTCATGTTCCTGTGACTTTCGCCGAGCCCACTGAGCCGAACTTGGTGTGCCGCTCCTTTTGTAGCCGTGGCATCCTCAGACGTCACAAACCCCATGACTTGAGGGAGGGGCCCTTCGCTGCTGACGCCTTGCAGAAACGTTCTGTCATGGTGGATCGGTAGATGGATGACGTTGAAGCTTTCGCTTGATGCACCCGTGCAGCAGAAGAAAGGAAGTAGGAGGGCCTGAACAAAGAAGAACATCGGCTTAGCGATCGTCATGCTCCTGTGACTTTCGCCGAGCCCACTGAGCCGAACTTGGTGTGCCGCTCCTTTTGTAGCCGTGGCATCCTCAGACGTCACAAACCCCATGACTTGAGGGAGGGGCCCGTCGCTGCTGACGCCTTGCAGAAACGTTCTGTCATGGTGGATCGGTAGATGGATGACATTGAAGCTTTCGCTTGATGCACCCGTGCAGCAGAAGAGAGGAAGTAGGAGGGCCTGAACAAAGAAGAACATCGGCTTAGCGATCATCATGCTCCTGTGACTTTCGCCGAGCCCACTGAGCCGAACTTGGTGTGCCGCTCCTTTTGTAGCCGTGGCATCCTCAGACGTCACAAACCCCATGACTTGAGGGAGGGGCCCTTCGCTGCTGACGCCTTGCAGAAACGTTCTGTCATGGTGGATCGGTAGATGGATGACATTGAAGCTTTCGCTTGATGCACCCGTGCAGCAGAAGAGAGGAAGTAGGAGGGCCTGAACAAAGAAGAACATCGGCTTAGCGATCGTCATGCTCCTGTGACTTTCGCCGAGCCCACTGAGCCGAACTTGGTGTGCCGCTCCTTTTGTAGCCGTGGCATCCTCAGACGTCACAAACCCCATGACTTGAGGGAGGGGCCCGTCGATGCTGACGCCTTGCAGAAACGTTCTGTCATGGTGGATCGGTGGATGGATGACGTTGAAACTTTCGCTTGATGCACCCGTGCAGCAGAAGAAAGGAAGTAGGAGGGCCTGAACAAAGAAGAACATCGGCTTAGCGATCGTCATGCTCCTGTGACTTTCGCCGAGCCCACTGAGCCGAACTTGGTGTGCCGCTCCTTTTGTAGCCGTGGCATCCTCAGACGTCACAAACCCCATGACTTGAGGGAGGGGCCCGTCGATGCTGACGCCTTGCAGAAACGTTCTGTCATGGTGGATCGGTGGATGGATGACGTTGAAGCTTTCGCTTGATGCACCCGTGCAGCAGAAGAAAGGAAGTAGGAGGGCCTGAACAAAGAAGAACATCGGCTTAGCGATCGTCATGCTCCTGTGACTTTCGCCGAGCCCACTGAGCCGAACTTGGTGTGCCGCTCCTTTTGTAGCCGTGGCATCCTCAGACGTCACAAACCCCATGACTTGAGGGGAGGGGCCCTTCGCTGCTGACGCCTTGCAGAAACGTTCTGTCATGGTGGATCGGTGGATGGATGACGTTGAAGCTTTCGCTTGATGCACCCGTGCAGCAGAAGAGAGGAAGTAGGAGGGCCTGAACAAAGAAGAACATCGGCTTAGCGATCGTCATGCTCCTGTGACTTTCGCCGAGCCCACTGAGCCGAACTTGGTGTGCCGCTCCTTTTGTAGCCGTGGCATCCTCAGACGTCAGCAAACCCCATGACTTGAGGGAGGGGCCCGTCGATGCTGACGCCTTGCAGAAACGTTCTGTCATGGTGGATCGGTGGATGGATGACGTTGAAACTTTCGCTTGATGCACCCGTGCAGCAGAAGAAAGGAAGTAGGAGGGCCTGAACAAAGAAGAACATCGGCTTAGCGATCGTCATGTTCCTGTGACTTTCGCCGAGCCCACTGGAGCCGAACTTGGTGTGCCGCTCCTTTTGTAGCCGTGGCATCCTCAGACGTCACAAACCCCATGACTTGAGGGAGGGGCCCGTCGATGCTGACGCCTTGCAGAAACGTTCTGTCATGGTGGATCGGTGGATGGATGACGTTGAAACTTTCGCTTGATGCACCCGTGCAGCAGAAGAAGGAAGTAGGAGGGCCTGAACAAAGAAGAACATCGGCTTAGCGATCGTCATGTTCCTGTGACTTTCGCCGAGCCCACTGAGCCGAACTTGGTGTGCCGCTCCTTTTGTAGCCGTGGCATCCTCAGACGTCACAAACCCCGCGACTTGAGGGAGGGGCCCGTCGATGCTGACGCCTTGCAGAAACGTTCTGTCATGGTGGATCGGTGGATGGATGACATTGAAGCTTTCGCTTGATGCACCCGTGCAGCAGAAGAAAGGAAGTAGGAGGGACTGAACAAAGAAGAACATCGGCTTAGCGATCGTCATGTTCCTGTGGCTTTCGCCGAGCCCACTGAGCCGAACTTGGTGTGCCGCTCCTTTTGTAGCCGTGGCATCCTCAGACGTCACAAACCCCATGACTTGAGGGAGGGGCCCTTCGCTGCTGACGCCTTGCAGAAACGTTCTGTCATGGTGGATCGGTAGATGGATGACATTGAAGCTTTCGCTTGATGCACCCGTGCAGCAGAAGAGAGGAAGTAGGAGGGCCTGAACAAAGAAGAACATCGGCTTAGCGATCATCATGCTCCTGTGACTTTCGCCGAGCCCACTGAGCCGAACTTGGTGTGCCGCTCCTTTTGTAGCCGTGGCATCCTCAGACGTCACAAACCCCATGACTTGAGGGAGGGGCCCTTCGCTGCTGACGCCTTGCAGAAACGTTCTGTCATGGTGGATCGGTAGATGGATGACATTGAAGCTTTCGCTTGATGCACCCGTGCAGCAGAAGAGAGGAAGTAGGAGGGCCTGAACAAAGAAGAACATCGGCTTAGCGATCATCATGCTCCTGTGACTTTCGCCGAGCCCACTGAGCCGAACTTGGTGTGCCGCTCCTTTTGTAGCCCGTGGCATCCTCAGACGTCACAAACCCCATGACTTGAGGGAGGGGCCCTTCGCTGCTGACGCCTTGCAGAAACGTTCTGTCATGGTGGATCGGTAGATGGATGACATTGAAGCTTTCGCTTGATGCACCCGTGCAGCAGAAGAAAGGAAGTAGGAGGGCCTGAACAAAGAAGAACATCGGCTTAGCGATCATCATGCTCCTGTGACTTTCGCCGAGCCCACTGAGCCGAACTTGGTGTGCCGCTCCTTTTGTAGCCGTGGCATCCTCAGACGTCACAAAGCCCATGACTTGAGGGAGGGGCCCTTCGCTGCTGACGCCTTGCAGAAACGTTCTGTCATGGTGGATCGGTAGATGGATGACATTGAAGCTTTCGCTTGATGCACCCGTGCAGCAGAAGAGAGGAAGTAGGAGGGCCTGAACAAAGAAGAACATCGGCTTAGCGATCATCATGCTCCTGTGACTTTCGCCGAGCCCACTGAGCCGAACTTGGTGTGCCGCTCCTTTTGTAGCCGTGGCATCCTCAGACGTCACAAACCCCATGACTTGAGGGAGGGGCCCTTCGCTGCTGACGCCTTGCAGAAACGTTCTGTCATGGTGGATCGGTAGATGGATGACATTGAAGCTTTCGCTTGATGCACCCGTGCAGCAGAAGAAAGGAAGTAGGAGGGCCTGAACAAAGAAGAACATCGGCTTAGCGATCATCATGCTCCTGTGACTTTCGCCGAGCCCACTGAGCCGAACTTGGTGTGCCGCTCCTTTTGTAGCCGTGGCATCCTCAGACGTCACAAACCCCATGACTTGAGGGAGGGGCCCTTCGCTGCTGACGCCTTGCAGAAACGTTCTGTCATGGTGGATCGGTAGATGGATGACATTGAAGCTTTCGCTTGATGCACCCGTGCAGCAGAAGAGAGGAAGTAGGAGGGCCTGAACAAAGAAGAACATCGGCTTAGCGATCATCATGCTCCTGTGACTTTCGCCGAGCCCACTGAGCCGAACTTGGTGTGCCGCTCCTTTTGTAGCCGTGGCATCCTCAGACGTCACAAACCCCATGACTTGAGGGAGGGGCCCTTCGCTGCTGACGCCTTGCAGAAACGTTCTGTCATGGTGGATCGGTAGATGGATGACATTGAAGCTTTCGCTTGATGCACCCGTGCAGCAGAAGAGAGGAAGTAGGAGGGCCTGAACAAAGAAGAACATCGGCTTAGCGATCATCATGCTCCTGTGACTTTCGCCGAGCCCACTGAGCCGAACTTGGTGTGCCGCTCCTTTTGTAGCCGTGGCATCCTCAGACGTCACAAACCCCATGACTTGAGGGAGGGGCCCTTCGCTGCTGACGCCTTGCAGAAACGTTCTGTCATGGTGGATCGGTAGATGGATGACATTGAAGCTTTCGCTTGATGCACCCGTGCAGCAGAAGAGAGGAAGTAGGAGGGCCTGAACAAAGAAGAACATCGGCTTAGCGATCATCATGCTCCTGTGACTTTCGCCGAGCCCACTGAGCCGAACTTGGTGTGCCGCTCCTTTTGTAGCCGTGGCATCCTCAGACGTCACAAACCCCATGACTTGAGGGAGGGGCCCTTCGCTGCTGACGCCTTGCAGAAACGTTCTGTCATGGTGGATCGGTAGATGGATGACATTGAAGCTTTCGCTTGATGCACCCGTGCAGCAGAAGAAGGAAGTAGGAGGGCCTGAACAAAGAAGAACATCGGCTTAGCGATCATCATGCTCCTGTGACTTTCGCCGAGCCCACTGAGCCGAACTTGGTGTGCCGCTCCTTTTGTAGCCGTGGCATCCTCAGACGTCAGCAAACCCCATGACTTGAGGTGGAGGGGGCCCTTCGCTGCTGACGCCTTGCAGAAACGTTCTGTCATGGTGGATCGGTAGATGGATGACATTGAAGCTTTCGCTTGATGCACTCGTGCAGCAGAAGAGAGGAAGTAGGAGGGCCTGAGACAATTAGCAAGCTCCTGTGATTTTCGCCGAGCCCACTGAGCCGAACTTGGTGTGCCGCTCCTTTTGTAGCCGTGGCATCCTCAGACGTCACAAAGCCCATGACTTGAGGGAGGGGCCCTTCGCTGCTGACGCCTTGCAGAAACGTTCTGTCATGGTGGATCGGTAGATGGATGACATTGAAGCTTTCGCTTGATGCACCCGTGCAGCAGAAGAGAGGAAGTAGGAGGGCCTGAACAAAGAAGAACATCGGCTTAGCGATCATCATGCTCCTGTGGCTTTCGTTGAGCCCACTGAGCCGAACTTGGTGTGCCGCTCCTTTTGTAGCCGTGGCATCCTCAGACGTCACAAACCCCATGACTTGAGGGAGGGGCCCTTCGCTGCTGACGCCTTGCAGAAACGTTCTGTCATGGTGGATCGGTAGATGGATGACATTGAAGCTTTCGCTTGATGCACCCGTGCAGCAGAAGAGAGGAAGTAGGAGGGCCTGAACAAAGAAGAACATCGGCTTAGCGATCATCATGCTCCTGTGACTTTCGCCGAGCCCACTGAGCCGAACTTGGTGTGCCGCTCCTTTTGTAGCCGTGGCATCCTCAGACGTCACAAAGCCCATGACTTGAGGGAGGGGCCCTTCGCTGCTGACGCCTTGCAGAAACGTTCTGTCATGGTGGATCGGTAGATGGATGACGTTGAAGCTTTCGCTTGATGCACCCATGCAGCAGAATAGAGGAAGTATAAGGGCCTGAACAAAGAAGAACATCGGCTTAGCGATCATCATGCTCCTGTGACTTTCGCCGAGCCCACTCCAAACTCTTTGCATCGTGGGAGGAGGAAACTCGGTTATGGCCTTCAGCTTGTCCTCGTTAGGGCGAAGCGCTCCATCGTCGATTACAAAACCAAGCAGGTTAATCTTAGATGTTGCCAGCTGCATTTTTCCTGGATGAATTGTCAAACCAGCATTCCGCATGCGCTCGAGAATAGTCCGAAGATGTACAAGATGTTCTTCAAACGAGCGTGAGAAGACTGCTACGTCATCCATGTATGCCATGGCGTAGTTGTGCCGTGCATCTCCAAACACGATGTCCATAAGACGCTGGAATGTGGCAGGAGAATTGCTCAAGCCAAAAGGCATGCGTACAAACTCGTACAATCCTCTGTAGCATGTGAATGCTGTTTTCTCGATGTCAGCGGGTTCGACCTCTATCTGGAGGAAACCGCGACTGCAGTCAAGATTCGTGAAAAAGCTCGCGTTTCCCCAATTGTACATGATCGACTCAATCGAGGGGTACGGGTACGCGTCACGAACGGTTACCGCATTCAGGCGCCGATAGTCGACGCAAAGCCGAGCCGTTCCATCCTTCTTGGGGGCAAAAACGATCGGGAAGGCCCAAGGGCTCCGCGACTCACGCACGGCACCCGTGTCGATCATCTCTTGGAGCGCCTTGTCCAGAAGAGCTCGCTTGTGTAAGCTGATCGGTCGAGGGTTGCAGCGTAGAGGCCGTGTGTTCCCGGTGTCAATTGAATGCTTTAGGACACCGGTTCTGTTCTCCGTGAACATCGGGGAAAACTCCTCCAGGAGCCTTTGGAGACGCCGCTTTTGCTGGTCCGTAGCAGGACACTTCTGCAAAGAATCGCTTACCGCACATGGAAGTCGAAAAGCAGGCGTTCTAACGTCCACATTATCCACACTGACGATACAATTCTCTCGTCTGGTAAACGGGATCAGTTTCGCGTTATTACGTAACCGGTAGCCTCTGTTCGGAAGGTCAAGAACCAGGTTCTCCCCGAAAATGAAATGTCGTCCCAAAATGACCGGTACCGTGAGACCAGGTAAGCAAACGAAATGCTGGTGGCGTTTTTTCTCGTTGAACCCGATCTGTAACCTCACGGCTTGACTCGCGAGCATTTCTGGTCCCGATGCTGGCTGTAAGCGCACGTTAGTCTCGCGCAGGTTAGCTTTCTCTCGTTGCAGCGTTCAATCAGGTAGTCCCCAATAAATGACAGACTCGCACCGGTATCAATCAGCGCTACCACAGCTA